>ML682008.1:11999889-12236063 GCA_007922195.1 Podocnemis expansa
ACACACACACACACACACACACACACACACACACACACACACACACAGTCTTGCTTAAATTAAGTAGAATAAATCTTGGTGGCATTAAAAAACTAACTTGCAGAAACTCTCTTAACAGAAGTGCAGAGACAGAGATCTAAAGTACTGAAGATCCAAGTAGAGGGGTTTGGACCTGAGAACACTCAGTGTGAGCCTCAAGCCCTATCAGATCCATGGTACCTGTTCTACCTCAGTGCTGAGCAGAAACTCAACGACATCTCACAACTAGTTCTGCTTCTCCCTTAACCATGCAGGTTTCTATTTGTTTGCAGAATATAGTGACTGGGTAACACAAAATGAATGGATTTGACCAGGCCATATGGTGGTGCTGTGCCTAACACTAAACTATTTTATTAAACAACCAACAAGAAACAACTAGAATAAAATTAAAAACTAGCTAACTATAATAGCAAGCAAACAAGCGGCCACAAAGAAGCAGCACAGTTCAAAGTTGCTGGTCTGTAGCAGTCAAAAGACTCTGGAGTTGGGTCTCAGTTACTTTTCGTTCGATAACCTTGCCTCCAAATGGTTAGAGCCACAGAAAGCACATGCAGGGCCATAACAGTTCAGTGCCAAGAGAGCATGCACGCCCAAGTGTGGGGAACTGCGCTGTCAATACTTAAGGCTGTGCCTATACAACAAGTTAGAGGCAATTCCCCTGCTTGTGTACATGGTCCCATGCTAACCTGAAACCAGCGGATACAAAGTCTGCAGAATCAAGCTGTGCCTCCATTGTTCTATCTGTGCCACTGTGGCTGCACTATAAAGGGGCATTCAGCACCTTTTGCCAGCAATTTTCTGTATCTTAAAGTCTTTAAATCATGATTTGAGGACTTTATAACTCAGTCCTAGGTTAGAGGTTTATTGCAGGAATAAGTAGGTGAGGTTCTGTGGCTTGCACTGTGCAGGAGGTCAGATGACAGATGATCATATTGCTCCCTTCTGACCTTAGAGACCCATGAGCAGAGAGCATAAGAAAACTGGTAAACAGGCATGACCCATGTCATGACCCTTTGGGGTGTCTGAAAACACAGAAGAACTGTCTATGAATCTTAACCATAAGATCTTCCAGATGCCTGAACAAGACAGGTGCCATAGTAACAGATTGTGAGTGCAATTTCCAAAAGCTGTTGATCCTCAACTCAGCAAATTTGCAGGACGTGGTCAGGGTATGCTGTCTCCTGCACTGTTTTTCTAACAAGTGGCTTACAATAAGGAAATATGCTGCTGTTGCTACTGCAAGTGTCAGTGACAAGAGATTATATAAATACAGGACAGTCTGATTGTGGCGTGAGGGCATCCTGAAGTCCACAGAATAATCTCATCCTGTACTGAAGGAAGGTGCAGAGCAGAAGCCGCCTCTGGAGCGGAACCTAGACAGTTCAGCAAGATTTGCCTGGAGACTGTTACACCCATTGGTGAGCTATTACTGCTGTATTCGTTTATCAAATTCATGTTCAGCAACTGTGCAACAAATAAGGCAATAAAATGTCATCTCTAAATCAGATGAATGTGCTCTCTCAACCCATTAACTCCTATCTGAACCTCCCATTCTGTAATTTCCCCACCTTCAGATGTCTGATGAAGTGGGATCTTTCCCATGAAAGCTGACGTGATAAATAAATTTGTTTCTTTAAAAGTGCCACCAGACTCCTTGATTGTCCTGGGCTCCCCTTTGGAACTATCTGAACCTTGTAAATCTATGTCAATGAGCTCTCCGGGCTGGAGGAACTGACAATTATCCTCAGAGAGTCCTCAAGGCTTGGAAAACTGAGGCTGGTTTTCTCTCAGGGACCCCTCAGGTTTGGGGAAACTAGAGGAAACCACCTGAGCCTTATTCAGTGAGGCCTCAGGGTTAGGGAATCTGATAAGTCTATTCTATGAGCTCCAAGAGAGGGAAATTTGAACTGCAGGTGGTGAGTCCTCAGGGTTAGGGAATCTCACCTGCTAACTCAAAGGTTTAGGGTAGCAGCACAGCTATTTAAACTTGTGCTAACTTGAGGAGAGTTAGCACAAGTGTATCTACAAAAGCAGGGGAATCCCACCTTAGCCCATCATGCAGAGAGAGCCTAACAGTTTCATTAACATAATAATATTTTGTAATTATTTAGTGCTTTACAATTTTTATCAGTCTCAACACTCATCTATAGTTACATATTGAAAATCCCTATCCCACAATTGGCGGAAAACATAAGAAATAAATGAGTGAAGAGTTGTTCCATAGCTTTACCGCCTTCCCTGGAGAACAATCAGTAAAATATATCTATTTTTAAATTAATGGCTGTAAAGAAAAGCTTTACAACTTGAGTATTTCTGAAATTAGGCAATAATACATAGGAGGAGTATACTTTCCTTTGAACATCAAAGTTACATTGTTCCTTGAAGTAAATATTGACCTTTAGTTTACAGTGATCAATGTTTATCTCTTGGATCAATAAATCTTGATGTTCACTTTAGCAGATGATAATCTCTATTTACGTCTAGTTAATGTCATTTTACCCAAGTGATTTAAGACACAGGAAAGCTCAGTGACTGGCCGAAGGCTAGTGATCTTCAGTGACCTTCTACCAGGAATTATCCGTTGGCAATTTCCCAAAGGTATCAAGGGACAACTAGGTCCAGATGTAAGGGTTTGATGGAGATCAGAGCAATTTTAGCTATTGGACTAGCTGAAAGAAAGCATTCCATGTGGGAGGTGAGGCATGGAAGAAAGGGTAAAAAGGCTTATAATAGAAGTACACTGTAGCAGTTTGTTCCCTGTAACGCTCTACAAAGTCAGGCAATAAAAAGGACATAAAAACACAAAAAGAATTTTGTTTTATCACAGCTTGATAAGGAAGGCCTAATATACAAAGCACAGGCAGTCACAGAATGTAAAACGAAAGCAGGGTTCTATTATTCCCACCAGGCTACTCTCAAAGCATGCAAATGCCACCGGTTCATTAGGCATCTTTTCTGTTCTTCTCTATGTGGGTTCTTATACTGTATCTACCATTATAATACCTTTGGAAGGTAATTTTCTTCAGTATGTTTCAGCATGTGCACAGCATTCTTCAAAGCAAAGCAGTAATTAATGGTTAATAAAAGCAAGGAATACTGTCCATCCCTGCTGAAGTGAAAAGTGCACAGGGGTTTTCTGTATGCGAAAAGCAACTCTTACTGGAACCTAAATTGCATTTTCACTTAATTGCTATCTAAACCATTTACCAAAATGTGCATCAGTTCCATGACATTAAGCTTTCAGTATCTTTCCTCCATTCAAAAACGTAAGGCATGATGCCTTCTCTGACCTCAGTATCACTCTATCATCTGCCCCCCCCACCCCGAACTCTATTTCCTAAATTTGTTAAATGTATTGTTGCATGCAGTGTGAGATCCACTTGGAGATGCAGTGAGATTGGAGGGCATGTCCTTGAGTGAGCTCTGCTATGGCAAGAAAAAGTCTGGGCAAAGCTCAAAAGAGATGGGTGGGTTGGATACAAAAGGCTACCCGAATCCAGTATGTGCTCCCGGTTGGAGGAATGTGGCTTTAGATAGACAAGTGGGAGATGCATTAGTTAGCTGAGGCAGACAGAAGAGGCTACCTTTCTGAGAAACTTCGGAAGGGGTCTTAGGGTGACCTTATCCTTGTGGAATATAGTAAAAGACAGTTCCGCCATCATGACTGCTCATTTACTGACCCTTCTGGCAGATTTGACAGTCACCAAGAAAACTGCTTTCATAGAGAAGTGGGTGAATGAGCAAGCAGCCAGGGGCTCAAAGGGCAGTTTCATGAGGTTGGAGAGGACAAGGCTGAAGTCTCATGGAGGTGCAGGCTTCCTGGTCTGAGGAAGATGTTGAGAAGACTGCATAGGAATCAAGCCATGTTTTACACTCCCTTACGTTTATTTTCATTCCATTCTGTAAGTTCCCCCATCTTTAAAGCACCTGACGAAGTGGGATTTTCTTCCATGAAAACTCATGCGAAATGCAAATCTGTTAGTCTTTAAGTGCCACAGGACTCCTTCTTCTTTTTTTGCTGGACTAGACTAACATGGCTGCCTGTTTGGAACTAAAAAAGTAGAACCCTTCTAACTGAGGACAGAGGAAATGTAAGGTGAGGTCTGTGGGTCTGTGATAAGGAGTTAAAGGATATGTCTGCACTGGCAAATTAGTCCAGACTAAGGAGGCTTAGTCTGGACTATTTAGCCCATGGCTACACTAAGCTTTCCCTACTCCAAACTAAGAAATTTCTTAATTCAGACTATGGAAAGCTTAGTTTGAACTTTTAGGTACCAGGGTTTGTCCGGATTTATGCACTCAGTTTGAACTTTAGTTCAAACTAGGCATGGGCAAGACCCGAACTAACGCTTAGTTCTAACTAAAGAAGTTTGAACTAAGCTGGTTAGTTCGAACTAACCACACATTCTAGTTTGAACTAAGGGAACTTCTTAGTCTGAACTATGTTTGCCAGATGTAGACATAACCAGAAGGGATGTCTTGAGCACTGGTGGAAGGAAGACGTGGTAGAATGGAGGCAACAGAAAATATGGTCTCTGAGAACATTGGTGCCAGTGGAGGTTGTTTATGTATTGTGGTGGAAATGGCTGGTAGGAGGGCCAGGTGGATATCAGGGACAGAAAGCTGGTCTATTTTGACAGAGAACCGGTGCTGGAGTCTATAAGCCTTCTGAGCAGAATGTGGCTCATGAGTCTTTCAGTGAGTGGAGATTCTTACATGTTTTATCATTGAACAACTTGTTGTTATCAAATGGAGCTCTTCCAAAGTTGTTTAGTGTGTTGTGGTGGGCTTTTTTTTTTTTTAGGGAAAACCAGAGGTCTGGAGTCAGGTGTGCTTCTGGATCACCACACCAAAGGCAAAGGACCATGCTGCTGCATCCACATGGCCCACCGTTGCTTGAAGATGAATTTTTGTCGCCAATTTGCCCTCTTCTATCAAGGCCTTAAATTTAGCTTGCCTGTTCTCATATAAAGAGGTTTAGAATTCCATCAGTTAAGAATATGATTTAAAGTTGCATTTCACCAGCATGGCCTCATAACTGGTGATACAAAACAGTAGGCCCACTGACAAGTAGACTTTATGTCTGATTAAATCCAGTTCCTTAGCTGCACGATCTGGGGGAGTGGTATTGTCATGGATAGACCCTTTTTCCACAAGAGGGTTAGGCAGTGGGCATAGGAGTAGGAAAGCCATGTTTTTACCAGAGATGAAATAATGTCTCTCTGCTTCTTTGCCGCTTGGTGGCCACACAGACACACACTCTGCCCCATGAGATGTTTTCCCTAAGCTCTTGTGCAGTACATTTCCTTTCATAACTCATAAGAATATGTTGTATCATTTCTCTGAGATGCAGGGGGTCTGAGTTCTTGAAGACAGATACTTAAAGGAACCTTGCTAAAATACCAGGACTCAGAATCTATTAGCTGAGTCACATGATTTAGAAGTTCCACCTCAGGCATCATGAATGAGAGTTGGAAAAAAGCAACACTGTGAGTTTCCTGAGAGTAGAGGAAGCATTAATGAGTCATTGATTACTGAAACTGATCGGGGACAAGTAGCACAGTTCTTAAAGTCGACTTAGTTGGGTATAGTCCAGAAACAGAACCAGTAGGACACCCCAGCTGGAAGAAATTGACTTGACACTAGCTAAGTAATTCCTACTAATTGACTTATTAAAACTACTAACGATACAAAGGAATACCAAACTAGTAAAACTATTAAACTATTAAATTTTTTTGTATGTTTGTTTATTACACAGAAAGGAGTGTTCTGATTGGGCAGGGTGTTGACCCATGCAATCTTATAACACCTTAGATTCACTATATGATAAACACACAGCACACACACAGGTTGACAGAGACTGCTTTGAACAGTTCCAGTGCTAGCGCATGTGCACTCATGTCTGGCATCCACATAGGGATCTATGCTTAAAGAAGAACAAAAGTAACTTTGTAGAAATTACTTATAGGTGGCTTAATGCTTTGCATTACTCTCCAACTACGTCTCAAAGAAAAACAGGAAAAAAAAATCCTTAGCCTTACTACCTCAACAAAAATGTAGGAGGATATCCGGTTTAATGTGAAAGAACTTTCAAAGTTCTTTATCCTTGTGATTCTTCCAGAATAAAATATTAAACAGGTTCTTCTGGACCCATGAATGTTTGTTTTGTTCAATGGCCAGACTGACAACACACAGTGAATGTTGAATTGGCAAATAGCCATGCGCTAACTTTTCACACATCCTCCATACTTGTCAAAAAAGGCGTGTGTTCTGGAACACCATGTTCAGGGCTCTTCCAAAAACTTTTAAGGGTTGCTACCTTTCCATCTTCAAGCCCGTCTATTTTAGTGGTGTTGGATGAGTCTGTATTACCAGTTAACATTACGATATAGATTGCAGTAACTATTTTAGTGTCCAAAAGAAGTATTTTGAGAAAACGGAGAGCTCCTTTATATACCGATTGGCTTAATGAGCTCTTTACTACTGCATTAATGAAAAACTGTCTATAGAAATGCTTGGAAAAAAGATGGTGATGTCTGGTCTCAAAGAAAACTACTGCACACTTCTGCAGTTAATTTGTCCCCAATACTCCTGTTTTTACTTATATATCTATTTAGTCACTGTAATTATTAATGTCCCACATGACCTCTGTGCTATCCAGTTCATGTTTTTTCCCCTAGCTTTTACTAATAATAAGCATTGCATTTTGTTATTTGTATGATATTTCTGTCTTGTGCATGCATTTACGTATGTTTTTCTCATAATGTGTTTATTTTTTATATAAAAAGAATAAAAAGAAAGTTTAAAATGTGCACATTATGGGATTTGCTTAGTAAGACTGGCAAAAGTGCTGTATGGGAACAGAGTACACCAGTTTGGATACTGACTCAAAAGTACATGCTGTATCCTGTATAGTTTTTTATGGAAAGCCCAGCTAGAGGAACACAACATCAAATCTATTTTTTATCATGCTAAAATCAAATCAGATATTCGATGACAATATGCAACATTGATGACATTACTGAGATGAGTTTTGATTTTATTCTTGTTTCTTTTAAATAGAAAAGACACCACAGGAAAGGCAGATTGCTATTTGTATGAGTCCGAATCATATAAGGCAATTTATCTGATTTAAACTGTCATAGTGAGGTGAATGAAGCCTGTTAAGATTGTATAGTATGTGGAGGGGAGATCAAAACAAACATTTTGAGGAAGCACCTGACCATTTCCACTGGTTGCTTGAATACTCATCAAGTCTCTTAAACCTGAATTATCCTTCCTCCTCCTCTTACCTATGCATCTTCATTTTCTTCCTTTGAATTCTTTCAGTAATTCACTGCTTTTTGTTTTCACTCCACAACTCATCCACCACCTCTAGATTACATAAAGAATAGACATTCTTTTCACAATAAAACATATAACATTTTTTAAAATATTCTGGAAGTTACAGAAAACATATCCCTAACCTACACAATCAAAATTGCTTATTCTTCATGCTACTTCTAGTTTCTCCTCTCCTCTTTTTCCGGTACGTTATCTCTGACTTGACCCTGCAAACTGCTGAGCATCCACAGCTTCCAACAGACTTAAAGGAAGTTGCACGTACTTAGCACCTTTTAGAATATGACCTTTATACAAACAGTCTAGAGCAGCAAGCCTAGAGAGCAGAATTGTTCAATGTTTTACAAAGGAGTTGTTTTGCTTATAAAACTTATAATGTGCTCAGATGCAGAAAGATGTGGCACAGCTCTTACAGTCCTTGAACCGTTCCATAAGTGACAGAACATACACATGTTGCCATACAGAGCTTTCAATGTACAAGGTACAGGGAGTCCATAGTAGCAAACATAGCACTTACAGCCTGTTGGACTTATAAGCTCTATAGCAGTCTGAAAAGTCACTTGCAAAGTTAGCTGAAGTTGCACCTACAAACTTTAACTCCTTAAAGCAAAGAAAAAAGGCTATTAAAAGACACATGAATATATTACAGCAAAGTAGGGTTGAGTGGACATATCAGTAACTAGAAAGAAATTCTTAAAAGAATTGCATTTAAGAGCAAGGAATTAAGCATTAAAAGTTAAATTTACAAGAATGTTAGGTATCAGGAGGTAGGCATGGGTGTGGGGGAGTTAATATTCTTTTGTGGTTTTTAGAGTAGGGACCAAAAGCAAGCTTATACTGGAGACTGAGGATATGGCTTCATTGCCACAGAAGCAAGGAATCGCTGCACCAGGAATGATTGAAGGGGTCTCTGATCCCAGATGCGCTCTCTGGTCAATGCAATTAAACCTTCTCTTGAAAGGAAAAAAGCTGTGCTGACAAGAGGGTGTCTCCCATCACTGCAATGCAGTAAAGACAACATGGTACAACAATGTAAGTCATTCAACAGGGGATACACTGGCAGCAGTGTAGACCAGCCTCAGTTGTAGTTTTAACTATGAATTGGCTAGGACTATGACTGCTCAAGCACTAGATTTACTAAGATCATTTTTAATAATTTTTTTTCTTCTTTGCATCAGAGGTCCACAATCTCTCTCATCTTCCAGTCTTACAAACTCAGTGTAAAATTCAACCCTTTCACTTTTCCACACACATACCCACTATCTTTGGACAAGGTACTTTCGAAATACAAATATCTGGAGAAAAATATTTTGTATTTCAAATAGTCATGTGGTGGGTTATTTGTAAATATAGTATCTCAAAAATGGCTTAGACTAAAAAATAAAAATTTGTTTTATTTATTTGTTCTTTACGAGAGCTCGTTTCCAAAATCTTTCAAAAGGCCAAGTAGTTAATTTTAAATTTGTTTCCTACCTCTTGCTCCATCAGGTGGTCTGGGTAAAATTATTTTATTTGGTTTGAAAATCACTTCTACACCATAGTAGATTAACTTAATTTATTAGCCAAATAAGTTACTTGCATCAAATCTTAAGGCCCTGTTCCTAAAAATCTTAAGAATTAGATAAATTCAGGGAGGAGAGGTCTGCCAACTGCTACAAGCCAAGATGGTTAGGGATGCAACCCCATTTTCTGAGTGTTCCTAAAATCTTTGACTGCTAGAAGCTGGGATCAGATGACAGGGAGTGGATCACTTGATAAAGTGCTCTGTTCTGTTAAATCTCTCTAAAGCATCTGGCATCGGCCACTGTCTGAAGACAAAATGCTAGGCTAGACAGACCATTAGTCTGACCAAGTAGGGCTATTCTTATGTTATTTTATGAACAGAAGTAGCAAAAGTAGTCCCACTTGAAGCCAACAAGAGTTTAAAATGTTTTCAAGTGGTTTTTGCCACTTTATAGAAAGGGAAAAAAAAGAAAAAAAAGGAAAGGAATTTAGTTTATTGGACTAATTTCAGTTATTTGTAACTTTTCAAAATTAATATACCACCATCCCAAAATCTCAAATTCAAAAGTTTCTTGTCCAGTAAAGTTACCTACCTACAACTGTTGGTCTCCAAAATATGATGCAGATAGGTATTCTAAGTGGTGTGCATGCCCCTGCATGGGAACAAGAAAACTTTGCCTAGCATTATCCATTGGGTCAGAGCTCACATCCTGCAGTCACAGCTGCTCCCCCAGCTCACCGCAATCCCTCAGTTCCTTCACATCAAGAAAGACCAGGAGGCAAATCCAATAATGAATCCTTTTCTTACCTCTGGTCAGAAGAGTCCCAGGAGTCCAGGGAGAACAGAGTCAATGGTCACTTGCAAACGAGATGGTTAAGGAAACAGGAGTCATTGTTGGGACCAACAATGCAACTCGAGTGGGTACAGAATCAGGATCTCAGTGACCAAGGTGCATCCCAGGGATTCCAAGGAGACCAACAGGCATACAGATAAGGTCTCATAGCCAGTAGGCACCTGTTCAAGAGCCCCATCCAATCTGTGGGACAGATGCCTATCTCAGTACCAACAGTGATCTGAGGGTAGTCCCTGGCACCTATCTGATGGTGTGGAGAATGACCTCAACCTGGATCTTGAGGAATCCAGTGATGCTTTGGTAACAATGGGACAGCCAGCCCTGGAGGGGCAAGCCACCAGTTAGAATCATCTGAAGGCTGATAAGGAGTAGTTTCGATGTTGAAGAGGAGTGAGAAATTGGCACCAAATGCATTGAATGAGACACGCTGGCACCAAGGTGGATACTGAAGTCGACAATAAGATCTGCCACCAAGACAATGACAATGTCAAAGGATGCACTAGAACTGAGTGGGACTTTGGTGCAGGACCTGGCCTCACTCCATAGTCTGTGTCCCAGGCAGAGTGAGCTAAAGTGCTGATGGACCCAGCAGTTCTGTGACACAGCTAGAAGGTGTGAAGGGCAAAAAGAAGGCAAAGTGGTAGGAGCCAAAGGACCAGAGAACTCCTGAACAAGGATTATCTTGAATTGAGAGGCAAAGCGGGTCACCTGGTGGCATTGATATGGTCAGTACTGGTACTGCTGTTGTTGATAGTGGACTCAATGCACACCCTACAGCCATACTGCAGTCAACGGTACAGGGTCTTGCTGGTCTCCACATCGTACCAGCAGCAGCTGGACAGAGCTACTTCATCCTATATGCCAGAGGGAGTACAGTGCTGGTCAGCACTCCTCCTAGAAGAGAAGGAATCATCCCCCAGAGACCTAGGATGGTCCTGACTCATTTGGTGGAACATCTTCCTTGCCACACCAGCGGAGGGTGGAGAGACCCATTACCTCGTGGAGAGGAGGAACACCACAACCGAGCATGGGGTGGCACCACTTGCCGTATCTGAAGAGGACTGCTAATCAGATGAGGGCCTTGGTGCCAAGGGGGCCTCCTGGACTTCTCCAGAAGCTCCTGTTTTATGTACAAGACTTGCAGAGGGAACACCTCTCTCTAATGTGTTCCTCCCCAAGACATAAAAAGCTCTTCTTGTGGGGATCGTTATTGTGGATGGCTTCCCTACACAACAGACAATGCTAGAACACTGATCAGGACATCACGTTGGGTACACATATACTCTACTAACAATAATCTAATACTTAAATGAAACCTACAGTATAATATACAAGTTCTCAGAAAACTGAAAGTGCAAGTGTGAGATAAGGGTAACACACATAGCTCCAACTCCAGCCAGGAGCAGGGAGAAGGAACTCAGGGGTCTGGGCAGGGCCACCCTTCTATGGCCAGGAAAAGGGTATGGTCACAAAACATCAGTGCAACCCCTACAGATATTGCTAGGCTAAGTTCACTGGTTTCAGTATGCAGGGCACATATATCAGCATGGAATACATGGCTGCATCTACACAAATAAGAATTAAACTTCTTCCAAAATGTTTATCTCTGCCAAAAGACATGCAAAGACAATGACTGGAAGCTATGATTTTGAGAATGTTGTAGAGGTTGATGTTGGAAAAAAAATCAGACATAGTAAAAATACATTTATTATCTCAGCTACAAAGCTGCTCGTGTGATTACATAATTTAAGTCCCCACCGTAAAAAAGCAATTATTCTCAGTGGATTTTATCTGGTAGAATAAAGGTTTGACAAGCATAAAAAACACTATATTTTTGTTCTTACCATACAGGCTGTACTCCAGATATCAGCAGGTGTACTGTAACCTGCTCCTATTAAAACCTCTATGGATCTATACTGTCTTGTCTGGATGTCTTCTGTGAAGTGTTTATGCTAAAATGGAAAAAACTGCATTAATGGAAAAAAGCTGAACAATAAAATGATTTGTTCTAAGTAATGAAGATGAAATACTTAAAATAAGATTTTTATACTTACCACCCAGCATGCATTTCCCAGATCAGCAATTTTAACTCTAATTTTATCTGCGTTTCTTGGATCCAGGGGATTCACCAGTAAGTCTGCAGCACGGGTTTTTGCTGCTGAAAATAAGAAGTAGAACAGTTAGTATCCATGGCATGGTTTTCATTACCAATAAACAACACTAGTTTGGCACTTCATCTAGTTTCTTAAAGACTTAGTGCCACTGAAATCATTAGCTGCCAGTTAGGAAAATGTAAAGTGACGCTTCAGTTTCCTTACCCGTTTCTAACATAGCACGCTAGATTATTAAAACAAAGAATTTTAAGTAAATGTCTTACAACATGCATAATTTTGCAGGCTGAAAGTTCACCCATTCCCATCCTATACTACCAGCACGGGCATCGCTGCCACGGGGAAGCACCCGGGACACCAGACTAGGCCACGCCCCTGGCTGCAGGCCACACCCCCGACCAGGGATGGGGCAGGGAGCGGCTGCAAATGACTGAGCCCTGGATCCCCTGGTCGGGGACAGGGCCACCACGGCTGTTGGCAGCTGAGCCCCGGATCCCCAGCTGGGGAGGGGGCTGCTGCTGCCGCCACAGGCAGCTGGGCCCCAGATTCCTGGCCGGGGACAGGGCCAGGAGCAGCCTCAGCAGCCACAGGTGGCTGAGCCCCGGATCCCTGGCTGGGGATGGGGCTGCCACGGCCGGCGGCGGCTGGGCACTGGATCTCCAGCCCGATTGGGCCAGACACCGAGAGGGGCAGGGCCCCACCAGACCTGGGGCACTGGCGCTAGGATTCGGGGCACGTACCCCATGTGCCTGGCACCAGCGACACCCCGACTACCAGTGAAAAATTTTACTCATGATTTTGATCCTTCCCTAATATTTCACTCAAGATAAGAGATATCTAATACATAACAGATAATTCATTAGGATAATGCTAAATGTCCATTAATAAATACAATGGTCTTTTCATAATAATAATTTTGCAATTTACAAATTACAGGAAATAAATAGCTTGCATTTGGAAGATGTAAAATTTACATGAAATAATCTCATGAAGGTTATAAATTGTTAGGTTCTATGTGCTAAGAACAAAATTAACAACTTTTGGTCTACCAGTAGCTCAGATGTACTAGAATGTGGGGCCAGAGTCTGGAATTCATGTTGCTGTTGCATTCCTGGACCAACAAAATTTGAAATTTCTAAAAAGGAACAGTGCTTAGCCCTCGAAGAAATTGTAGAAAAAATGCCTCATTCCTCTGTAGTCAGTCATTTGTTCAACCTGCACTAGTAGGTTCCATGAAGCTTGTTTAGGAAGGTAGGCAGGGAAAAAAAGGACAGGCATTGTCCTGGATGTCAAAGATGTAGACACTTGCACTTAGGCTGAGATAGGATTGGGAGGCAGAGCCACTGAAAGTCTCTGCTTAAGGATAAAAGGGGGACAACAAAAATCCCAAGGGTAATATAATGATAGGTATCTATTATAGACTATGCAACCAGAAAGAACAGGTCTATGAGGCTTTTTATAAACAACTAACAATATCATCCAAAACACAGGCCTTGCTGCTGATGGGGGACTTCTACTACCCAGACACTCGTTGGAAATATAATACAGCATGCCACAGATTATCCAACAAGTTCTAGGAATGTTCTGGAGACAAACTTTATTTCAAAAGGTGGAGAAAGTAACTACGGAAAGGCTAATCTAGATGTGATGCTTTCCAGCAAGAAGAAACTGGTTGAGAATTTAAAGGGGAGAGGCAGCTTATGTGAAAGTGATCATGAATGACAGAATTCACAATTTTAAGAAACGAAAGGAGGGAAAACAGAATAAAGACAATGAACTTCAAGAAGGCAGACTTTAGCAAACCAAGTAGGTAAGATCCCTAACAGAAAAAGGAGTTCAGGACAATTGACAGCATTTTAAAGAGACATGAGTAAGGACAGAAGAAATACAAACCCAACACAGAGAAAAGACAGAAAGTATACTAAGAGACCACTCTGGCTTAACCAGGTGATCTTCAATGACCTAACAATCAAACTAGAGTCAGACAAAAAATGGAAAATAGGTCTAATTACAAAGGATGAATACAAAAAAACACCCTACATAAGAATTCAGGGACAAAAGTTGAAAAGCCAAGGGGAAAAAAGTGATTAAACAAGCTAACAACATGAAGGATGTCAACAAAACAAACCACAAATATATTAGAAGCAAGAGGAAGACTAAGGAAAGAGTAGACCTGTTATTCAACCAGAAGGGAAAGACAAAAGAAAACTCGGTAATGGCCCAAGCGTTATGTGCCTTTTTGTCTCAGCTTTTACCAGAAAAGGTTATCAGTGATTGGAAAACTAACATAACGAACATTAATGTAACTGGGGTAAGACCTGAGGCCAAAATAAGGGGGAAAAAAGTTATGAATTACGACAAGCTAAATGTCTTCCAGCTGGGAGGGCCTGATGAAATACATCCTAGAATACTTCAGGAACTGACAGAAGAGATCTCTTTACCACTGAGAATTCACAGAGCAGTGGTTTCCAACCACTGTGCCATGGCAACTTCTCAAGTGTGCTGCAAAGATCTGCTGGAAGCTGGGGTCATTTAAAATCTCCCTCCCTGCGCAACCCAAGCATATGAGCTGCGCAGGACAGGAAAAGTCTCATTTATATTGTGATTCTGCCTTGATTGGCCATCTTCTCATTTACAATTATAATCTTATTAATAAACTAGTAGTTGTTTTATGTAAAGCTGTGTGGTCTTTAGAAGGTGTGACTGAAGAAGGCTGGGCACAATCCATTTCTTTATTAAATGGACAGACTTGAGTGTATGGTACAGAGGCGTTGCTACTTTGGGGCTCTGGGGGCTTAGCCCCCCTGAAACTCAGGGCCAGCCCCTGAGCAGCACGCTTCTAAAGTGCACAGGGGTGCAGCCCCGCACAACTAGCAGCCACAGCCGCTACCCAGCCAGAAGCTGCGTCTTATGGCCGATGAGGAACTGCCCCAGGCTGGGCCTGGGAGTTTTTAAAACTCCCACGCTGGCCTGAGCCACAGCCACAATCACTTCCAGCGGCCAGGTGTGTGGGGGGGGGGGGTCCAGCGAGAAATGTGTGTGGGAAGGGGGTTGGCCTGGGGCAGTGGGGGCCAGCGGTGGGACCAGGGTGTTAGGGAAGGGCTCAGGGAACCAGCAGGAATGATCAGGGCCCGAGCAGCCAGTGGGGGCCTGGGCCCCAGTTAATCTTTACATGTAGCAGTGCCCTGGTATGGCGACTGGGAGTGGGTCCTAACCCCTGTAAGACAGTGTCTCCTTGTGCGGTAACTGGGGCCGAGGTACTCACTTGGGGACCATCCCTTGAGTAGCCAGAGGGCATACACTCACTACTTGGGACCAATTACACACAAGGGGCTGGAATGCACTGACTCATGAATGAGTGGTCACCTGGCAAAGCGGGGCAAATCGGGGTTCAGGAGAGGGAATTGGGGGGGTCACAGTGGCACACTGGACTGGAACTGTGGAGCAGCCTGTCACACGTGAATTGTGTTGAGAGAGTGAATACAGAACTGTTTTCTACCCATACACATAACACAAGAGCCAAGGGCCACTCAATGAAACTAAGGGGCAGCAGGTTTAAAACAAACATAAGGAAGCTGTACTTCACCTATCACACATGCAGCCTATGGAACTCCTAGTCAAGAGATGTTGTGTAGGCCAAAAGTATAACTGGGTTATAAAAAAAATTAGACAAGTTCATGGAAGAGAGGACTATCAATGTCTATTAGCCAAGATGGTCAAGGACAAAATCCTATACTCCCAGGTGCACCTAGAATTCTGACTGCCAGAAGCTAAAACTGGACAACTAGGGATGGGTAATTGGCAATCGTCCTGTTCTCTTCTTTCTCTCTGAAACATCTGGCACCAGCCACTGCTGGAAGAATGGATGCTGGGCTAAACAGACCATTGGTCTGAAGAGTATGGCCATCCTTATGTAATGAAAGATTCGATAACTGATAAAGATTCAATCAATAAAGAATTGAAGGCTAAAAATATAAATAATGCAAGTTAATATGGTTTTATGGAAAACAGATCTCATTGAAAAAACTAATTTTATTCTTTGATGAGATTAAAAATTTGACTGCTAAAGGTAACATCTTAGATGTAATATACTTAGTGTTTTGAAGGACATTTGACTTTGTACTACACACTATTCTAACAAATAATTTAGTACTAGACAAAAATCAATAAAAAACATTTTAAATTAATTAGGAACTGGCTCAAAACTGGATCTCAAAAAGTAGTTGTCAATGACGAATCAACATTGATGCTAGGGGTCTCTCTAGTGGAGTTCTGAAGAGATTGGAATGCTAATCAACAATGACTGAAGAACATGCAGGAGCCATAATGGACATGAAGTCAACACTGGCTTTTAGTGCAACTGATTTCTTTTACATTGCAGGCTGACTGCCCGCCCCCCCCCGCCCCCCCGCTTTCTCTCTCAAACTGGAAATATATGCCAGACTACTTAGTTTTGCAGAAAGTTCTCCTGTATTCTAGGACCTCTTTCATTTAAAAAGACTATATTATTTGAAGTCTACGCCTTTTACCGGAAGGCATGACAAAGCTCTGTCAAACCTACCTGTCTTCCCTACATTATCATTTCATTCTCTATTTGCGTCTATGGTCATCGTCACAGTAGGCTACTAACAAGAAACGCTCATCAACAGACTGCACTTTCCTCTCCTCCTCTCCCTAATGTCATCTGAGCCTATAACTTGTACCAGTTTCCAAATATGCATAATAAGTGGCAATGCACTAAGATTCTCTAGGAACATAGATTCTAGAAAGGGAAAAGACCTTTAAATTATCTAGTTCAGTTGTTTTCAAACATAGGATCAAGACCCAGTACTGAGTCACAGTGCCCTCTGCTGCTGCCGACAAAAGACTAGATTGCATTGCAATGCATTGTAATTGTTTGGTCGCAGGCATGAATGATATCTGTCAACTTGGGTCTCAAGAAAAAGGTTTGAAAACCACTGATCTAGCTCATATCCTCCCCAAAAAGGGATATATTTTGTCCTTCTCCTTTATTTGTCTTGGGACCTGGAAAGCAGTGTATCATCCTGTTCTCTCTCTCTAGATCAGATGATCTATGAATCTTTTATAGCGTCCATCATTCTAAAATCTAAATGTTGATTCAGAGACATGATTTCATCAGCCATGTATCAAAGTCACTTGCCACTCCTTTCCCTTAACTGGTCATCTTTCAATACTCACTTTTCTTTCACTATTTAAACTTACTGTTGCCTGCCTCTCCACACTCTCCATCCTGTAAATCATTAAGTGCACAATACTATTAGGAACTCATTTATTTGCTGTTCACTATGTTCAAAGACTGCTCTGTTTGGCTCTGTTCCACAACCACATTTGTAATCATTCACAAAGCTCCAGCTGTTCTCCGATCTCCCACTGAATATTTAAGTGAAGCTGGCTAAATAGACCACCACTTAGCTCTAAAACAACCTTACCAAACAACCAGCACTTTTACTCTCCATCATTCATACAGAAAATGCAAACTCTATATTGTTTTTCTAAGTTCTCACAAGTGCATTTGAGGTTTTCTTTTCAATGCTAACTAAGCTAACTGTCCAGCCTCTTTTGTACTGCTTTTAATTGATATGTTTGTCACTCAGCAATGCTCACATTCAAGCTCCTGTCCTTAACTCGGATTAAAATGTATTTTATTAGGAGTCGCTCTCAATACTGCCCTCATTCCAGTTCATCTCCCAGAGTCCATTCACTTGGTATTTCCTCTTCCCCCTCTCTTATTTTAGTTTTTCAGTTACTGTTCCTGCCAGTCTTGTTTTCTCAATGGAGCTGGATGCACCAACCAATGTAACTCTCTCTTTGGTTCACATTCTGCACTCACTGGCTCACATGAAAGCTACTCTGACTAAGAGCAGCTCAGGTGTAATTTTTTCTCTGCTGATGTGGTTGGGAAAGAAGGAGAGGTAAACTGCCAAGCAGTATGTCTCACTGCCCCATGCACTGAGAATTAGAGGAGATTCCAGAATATTGTGCAGTCCCCAGGTGCGCTGGGGAGCCAGGACAGGATTAAGAGCAGTCTAGAATCTAAGGGATGTGACTGTGCAGAAGATTTGACTGTGCAGAAGATGAAGCACAGAATCTTTCATTAGGTCAGTGCTGCTCCTGTATATAACACTTCACAGAACAGCAAAAACAGAGTGTAGGTAACCAGAGGTATATCTCATTCAGGTTTTACTACTACTGCTGAGTGCCATATGCAGGAGCCACAGTACAGGTGTGATTCTTTTGTAATGGAACTTCAAATATGCGAAAAACAACAAGGAGAGCATAGAGGACAAGATGGAATAATTGCAGACCTTCTCCATCAGATACCCTGTATTATAACACAAGTAAAACCATGTAATCAACAGAGCCATTCCTTAGCAAATAACTTTGAACAATCACTTCTGAAGTACAGCTAACTACTGATGGACACTCTTAAAGCACAGACACTTTATGATGGACAACAACACTTTTCGCAAGGAGCATCCATAAAAATGTCTCATCACAGTAGAATATTCAAGAGACAATCCCTTAGTAACATACTTCCCCAAAACAATCATTTCGACCTTCTACCACAGCAGAAATCTAACTTCTTCCACTTCCATCCAAGCCCAATAACTCTCTCAACCACAGCTCCTCATTCTCCTTCAAATGTACCACTAGGTGTCTCCTTCAGTACTGACAACTACATATCCCTGTGGCTCAAGAATCTCTGGAAGAGTTAATGACACAAAGCTTAAATTTAACTGACTCCATTTTAATAAAAAAATATGGTGAGGGACAGGGACAGATGATGCCTCCAGCCAATTAAAGTGAAAGTAGCACCACACAGTTTCCTTACCACTATGATGTTTTAGCCTAGTGATCGGTTTTCTCTGGGGAGGGAGTAGTAATCTTCCTAATCAAAAGGAAACAAAATTTGTTTTTATTTTTATTGTTTGGTTGTTGCTTTAAAAAAATTAAAGGTGATTCTTGGAACCAGAGGCTTGTCCAGTTAACAAAGAGACCTTACAAGCTCCCTCCATCTCAGTGCAAAATACATACCAGACCAACTCTAGTAACTTGTACTGGTAAACATTGCAAAATACACAAAAGTCTAGTCATTTGTCTGCTTAATTGACTTGGCACTGTACTACATATCTAACTGTGTACTTATGATTCTCATCCCCGTAAACCTGAGCACTTGAGCGACAACTGTAACCTATTCTTAAAAATATTATATTAAATATGCAGAATTAAATTGAAGAGAGTTTCCTACTCTGGCTTCATAATTAAGATAT
Organism: Podocnemis expansa; assembly: GCA_007922195.1. Lineage (NCBI taxonomy): Eukaryota > Metazoa > Chordata > Testudines > Podocnemididae > Podocnemis > Podocnemis expansa. The sequence goes on from ML682008.1 coordinate 12,019,030, forward strand.
AACAGAGTTTCAATCATCCAAATGGATGAAATATTAAATATAAAATAATGATAATTGAGATTTAACAAAAACATAATACATGGAGTAAATAAGCAAAAGAGACTAGTTTAAAATAATTTCATCAGTACCCAAACAAGAGGATAAACTCTCAGCGAAACCTCACAGACTAGGCTTATGCCATACATACAACTTGAAACTCCAACAAAGTAGGATTTCATCTACAATTCTGAGATACAACGCTTTTACAGGAGGAGGCAAGTACTTACTTTTTGGCAAATCTCCAGTACTAGATGCTGAGACTGTTCTGCTTCTATCATGAGATGGGCTGCTCTCCTCCCTTTCGGCTACAGATGATCCCTCAGAAACAGCTGAGCCACAAGCTACAGATTCTAAAGCTCCCGAGAACATTGAAGCTGAAAATTCAGAGAACGGTGACTCAGGAATTTTATGACGTCCATTTGGCAATTCACCATTAAATTGTTCATAGGAACTACTATAAGAATAATCGCTTTTTGCATTTGGCTCATCGAGGTTATACTCCTCAGGGTTTGGGCATTCTTCCTCCTCATCATCTTCATCTTCAACCTGTTGCTCCAGTAAGAATGGGCCATTTACAATATGGCCGTTTGTTTTAGGGGATTCTATCCACGTAGGGTCTGTAGGGTCAGTGTTTACAAGATCCTGTTCAACATCATCATCCTTCTCAGTGTTTTCTTTCTCTGTATCTTCTTTTTCCTCCTGATCTTCTCCATCACCTTAAGAATGCAATAAACAACCAATTAGATCATACATCAAAATTTTACTCAATAACTACTGAACTTCAATGTAAAGAAACAGTGAATATTATTTGAACACACAGATTTTCAACTTGAAGTTTCTTTCATTTATAGGTATCTCACTTCACTTTTTTTTTCTTTTAATTTGGAAATGTTTGTATTCTACATCTCTGATTTTTTCCCATCTTTATCCTTACGTTTTTAAAAGGTTGTTTTTCAGCAAAGCTAACAACTGATTAGAATTACTCACAATCGTCACATTGTGCTTGGTGCTGCACTAACATTCAGGAAGAAATGGTCCATCCTCAAAGAACTTGGTCTGCAGCCGTGATCCTAAGGTATGACACTGTACCTATGTGAAGCCTTATTGACTTCAAAGAAAAACAAACAAGGAGTCCTGTGGCACTTAAATACTAACAAACTTATTTACTGCATGCGCTTTTGTGAGAGAAAATCCCATTTCATCAGATGTTTTTAAGGGGGATCTTCTCCCACAAAAGCTCATGCAATAAATTAATTTGTTAGTCTTTAAGCACCAGAGGACTCTGTTTGTTTTACTAAACTAGACTAACATGACTGCCCCTTTGGAACTTGACTTCAAAGAGACGCTGGAAAGGCCTAATGATCTGCCCATGAAGAAAAGCTTGCAGAATTGTAGTCTCTACTGAAACAGGACACATCAATACAAAAAACCACAGAGGGAAATGAGGGAGGAAGGACAAGAGTAATCATAAATAAAATCATAAAGTTGCATAGTTATGTGTATAAACTAGTGACTCCAAATCTCTATTCGTTAGTATAAACAAATGCAACTTCACATAAAGACCAGTTGAAAAGTGTCTCAGGAAAGGATTTGAAGATGGCTATGCCTTAATGATCAGTTCAAGGAGAACATGATATGTGTAGGGGACAGACTGAAAGCAAGCCTTAGTAACACTGAGGAGAATACTACAAATAGGCATTCAAAACCAGCAGAACAAAGGAAGTGATGTTGATGAGGTAAGAGGCAAGAGTCGATGAGTAGGGAACAGCAGAGTTGTGGAAGTCCTTGAAAATAAGAACAAGAACCTTAATTCTGCTATAGTGACAAATGGGTAGTCAGCAGAGGGACTCAATGAAATGCAAGAGGTGGCCAGAATGAGGAACAAGAAAAGTGATCCCAGCAGCAGATTTTTATCTGGAATGGAGAGGGGCAATGTGAAGTTTGGGGAGGCTACTAAGAAGCAGTGGTTTTCAAACTATTTTCATTTGTGGATCCCTAAAAAGTTTCAGATGGACATGTGAACCCATTTGGAAATCTTAGACATAGTCTACGAATCCCCCGGGATCCATGAATCACAGTTTGAAAACCACCGGGTTACAATAATCAACACATGACATAATGAGAGTTTTAAACAGAATTTTTAGCAAGATGGGCATCTTAGAAATGTTATGGAACAAGCAGTAGGATTTGCAGGTGACAACAACAAATTACTTGGATGTGAACAGAAAGGAAGAGGTAGAATCCAAGATGACTCTATAGCTACATTAATTTCATGTAATTAAGGTTCAACTTTTTATCCTATTACTTCCTCAGGAAGCTCGGAGATGTCAGCACTTGTACTAATAATAGGATTTTCAGGATCTGAGTAAAATGATTTAATATTTAACCGAAGTCTCTAATTAAGGTTGTTTTTACCTCATCGCCATTTGATCAGAGAAAACCAATTCAGTGTGTTCTATGGGTTTTATTTAAGAGCATAAATAAGCCTAATTTATTATATTCCCTAAAGGACACAGTACAAAAAACAGACTGAGGTTACAATGTAGATGGAATTAATATAATCAAGGAGTGAACAATAATACAAATTAAAATTGGTTAACTAAAAAGAGAACAATGAGATCAACAATTTATCCAATCACTCACTGCAGGGGCACAATCAATAACCAACTCAGAAAACTATTATAATACCAATAATTAAATGGCTTATTTAGTCTCTTTGAATAAACTGACTGACTGCAAATAGTGTATGACAAGCCCTTCCTGAGACACATCCCTGCATAGATCTTTATGTATTCTGTTAAAGAAACAAAAAGAAGCAAGGTCACTCAGCAAAAGAAAAAGGATTTTCTCTTCTTGCTAAGATAATATCATTCAGAGAATATTATCCACTGACAAACCAGTTGATCTGCAAAGTCTTTGTCTCTACTTTCTTTGGGAGGGAAAGAAGATGATGCCTTAGCCATCTGGTTGTTGGGGTGGTGATCTCAGGAGGAGGAGGACACATTCCTTGACTATCTGCTCCTTTAAGGTTGAAATTCGAGTTGATAATATCTCCTAGGAGAAACCTCCTCAGTAATGTTTTGATCTAATTGGGGATCACAGATTTGGCATCCCAACTTTACCATCCATCCAGATCTGAACAAGTGAGATCAGTCTAACTGCTTTTGGGCCCTCCATCTGGGGGACTGATTCTTTGTCAAATCCAAGTCCATGTGTTTTTTCCAAGCAAAAAATCATATAGAAATAACAGATGATAGCCCATCAATACTGTCTCAAATCCTCTTTGCGTCAACAGTAAGGGCCCAAATATCTCTTCTTGACCATTAGGGACCTGCCACTTTCTTAGGCATAATTTATGATCCATTATCATTTGGCTTAGAAAAGTTGTTCCTTCCTCAGTCACACTTTCTCAAGGTCTGCAAGACCTCCTGACCACAGTAAGAAATTACATGAACTATCACTCTTCCTCGGAAACTAGCAAACTGTGTAAAAGTTTCTTTTGCTCTATCGAACTGCAAGCTCAAAATGTTTCAAAAGCTATTTATTAAATCTCATTAATGTAAACTTAGTAAAAGTAAGACAAATTAAAGTTTATATTTAACCTCTGCATTACTGTCGGGCTATATGTCCTACATGCTGAATCCTCTGTCATATTTTCAGTTTATGCTTTTACACTATTTTATGGCTGGATTGTTAGCAACATTTTTAATACTTTCCACATTAAGCTTGGGCATCATTATTTCTTTTCTAATTTCCATTAAAAAAGGATGTGCAGGACAAAGAAAAGTTGTTACCTGAAAAATAACCAGAGTTCTTTGAGATGTGTGGCATTCATGAGTATTCCAGTGATGCTGTGTGAGCACCCTGTGTGCCCACAGTCAGAAATGTATTTCCTAGCAGCACCTGCTTGGCCCATGGATGGGGAATGATTATCTCTGTGACCCATGGTAGAGACATAGAGTGGTATGGGACTAATCAACTCTCCAGGTCACTCTCTATCCTGGCCCTATTTTAATTCAGAGGTTCTCTGAAGCAGAAGGTAAGAAGCAGAAGGAAGAAGGTGGAATACACATAGACAACACATATTGATGAACTTTAGTTACTGTATAGATAAGTGATTGACCATATGTATTCACTGCAGACAAGTCCCAATCAGTAATCTGTTTTTGGTGGTGAGTGTTCAGAGTTTTCTTATCCATCATAGACTGGAGGACTGCACTATTGTAGTAATCCTTGGGGAGGAAGGGGTTAACACTCTGGTCAGTGAGTCCCAGGACAGCTAATAGGAACAAAGCACAGGTTTTTGAATTGGAGCAGCAGGCTTGCCTCTTCCTGTTTGGATGCAGCAGAGCTCCTGGAAGGATCAGGAGGAGACCAGAGAGGGGCCTGAGGAAGGATCCAGCGACTTCCTTACCAAAGATAAGCTCAAGTTTGTTACTAACCTGGCATGAGTAGAACAGGGAATGTTTACTTAGACGCGGTCAGGGTATTTCTTTGTTTTTGGAGTTCTCTGTGCTGAGCACATGTACCCCCTCCCCCTATCCTGTAACTACCTAAGTTAATTCCCAGAGAAGCAACTCTCTGTATTTCTTATCTGTTTTTTTTTTTAAATTAAAGATTTTACCTTTTAAGTAAGCTCTGGTTCCGTGTCCTGAAAGGCAAGAGGTTTGTGTGCATGTGCCTCAGACTGCACAGCCAGCTACCAAAGGGGATTCTGCTCCATTTCCAGCTGATATCCCAGCTGGGGTTCAGTCACTCTCCTGAGAGAGGAATAAAAGGGATTGAAGATACCTCACAGGAAGGAATTCCCAAGTGTGCCTTCCTGGGTTTCAAGAGGTTTTTGCATTTGGGTGGCGGCAGCGATACCACTCCAAGGCCAGGAATTGGAGGCCTTGGAGAGTTTTAAGACCAGGCTTTAAGGCCAGTGGCTTTTAAGGCCTGTTGCAGGCCCCACCTTCTGCACTCGGCGTGCCAGAGTGGGGAAACAGCCTTGACATGGTTGCATAGCGGGGTGGACTTTTTTGAACCAGAAGTACAGCCTCAGGATTTTTAAAAGGACACATTGCTTTTTTTTTTCCCTGTTGGGTAGTGGACATTTTGGGAAAATTTTTTTTCACCTTTTTTTTTTTATTATTATTATTATTATTATTTATTTTGCTGCCTGAGGAAAAAGGCATAGAAGGGGTTTAACTGGCAAAGCCAAGGAGTCCAAAACAAGCAGTTCCCCCTCCGTAGCTTTCACGGCAACAGGATAGCTAGGCCAGAGTAGGGCAGAAAAACAGCCCAGTGAATGTGTTTGTGGTGGGGCAAACGAGCCATGGAGACACCAGCCCCAGATCAGTCCCAGAAGTCCAACTCCAAGGCAGACATGTGGAGTGGGGACGAGGAAGGGGGTAATAAGCCAATGAAGGCAGGAGTGGATGGGGCAGCCATGTCTCTTTTGTACCACAAGGGCCAAGCTGGGAAGATGTCTTTAAAACAGAAAGATCTCTAACTAAGAGCGAGATGGAGTTCTTCCTAGAGATGAGGTGCACAGAAGCAGAAGAGAAGGAAAAGCATCAGCGCTTTGACCTGGAGAAAGTTGAGAAACTGGGCACTGCAGCTACACTGGCTTCTTGTACTGCCATTCCTACCCCGGCTTATGCTCTCCAACCCAAGAAATACCCAGTGTAACAGGTAGGAGATGATGCAGAGGACTTCCTTGAAAATTTTGGAAGGGACTGCCTTGGGTATAGCATCTCCACAGACCACAGCTCAGTAGACCCTTAGCAGAAGTGGCAGCTGAAATGCCTAAAGAAACCATGAACAATTATGAACTCTTTAAACAAAGGGTCAGAAGAAGAATGGGGCTCACTCCTGAACATGCCCATCATTGGTTCAGAGCCCTCAGGTGGAAACCAGGCATGGCATTCATGCAACATGCCTACCAAATTGATAAAAATTGGAATGCCTGGGTATCGGGGGCACAAGCTAAAACTGTGGAGGAGTTCTCTCTCCTAATAGGAATGGAGCAGTTCCTAGAGGGTGTTCTTGAAGAAATACAAAAGATATATCGTGGATGGGAAGCCCAAATCTATATCAGAAACAGGCAAGATTGGAGCCAGATGGGTGGAAGTGACAGAGAGGACCCGAACTGGCTTTCTGTGCACCTTAGTTTTAACCCCTGTTCTACTCATGCCTCGTCAGTAACAAACTTGAGCTTATCTTTGGTAAGGATGTTGCTGGATCCTTCCTCAGACCTCTCTCCGGCCTTCTCCTGATCCTTCCAGGAGCTCTGCTGCATCCAAACAGAAAGAGGCAAGCCTGCTGCTCCAATTCAAAAACTTGTGCTTTGTTCCTATTGGCTGTCCTGGGACTCACTGACCAGAGTGTTAACCCCTTCCTCCCCAAGGGTTACTACAACTAAGAAAAGCAGAATTTGCTCTGGAAGCCTGTACAAAGGTATAATGTCTGGAAAAAATGTGTAGGGTCCCTCTCTGGGACAACTTTATAGATAGCCACAGTGGGAATATTTTCCAGGGCAGCCACTGAGGTTGCCTGAGCCCCGGCTGAGCAAGGCCTAAGAATAAGTGTCAGTCAATAGTGGTGAAAGTCTTGGAATCTGTACCTGGTGTAAATGTGTATATCAAGACAATAATCTGATTCAGGTTCATTAGATACCTGCAAATTTCTCAGTATCAGTGCTGGCAAAGGCATATGGTCTCTGAAATGAAGCGCTTGGTACCAACTTACATGGGGCTGACTGTTTATTGGTGCCACGTAATTCCTCAAAGCCAATGGTGCAGACTGTTTCCCTAGTGCCAGTGACTTTGCCAGAGACAATGGTTTACATGGTGTAGAAGGTTTTCTTGATACCAGTGAAACAGATGCAGTCAGCACTGACTTCTTCAGTAATTGGGGCTATACTTAAAGGGATTCTGTGTGCAGACACATTTTGTCTAGATACCATATAGTCAGTAGCTTCTACCTTCAAAGCCTCACCAATACCTTTATGGTGATGTTACATGTCTATAGCAGCAGAGAATTTCACCCTCTTCCTTTTGCCTTTAAAGATTTATGGGGAGAAGGTCTGCTCCTTGTCATCTTACAAGCACTTCTCCCACCGCTCTTAACTCTGCAGCCCACCTACCATATTCCTGTGAGGAATGTGTCCTAGAACTAATAGATACAGTGTTCAATCGGCCACTCTTCGATACTGATGTACATTGTAAAAGGGGTCCAGATCTGTGGCTCTACACATGAAGCAAGCTAATGAATACATTTATAATCTTGCTTCCCTGATTTTTTTATCCTCTTAGATAACAATGTGCAAACATGAGAATTGGCAGAGATGTGCAACTCCCCTAAACAAAGAAAGGCAGGGATGTGATTGTCACCGACGGGAAAAACCCCATGCCAAAGTCACAAAATTTAAAAATAGGGGATTTTGACGTCACTAAAGAAAAGTTCACTCATAACATATTAGTGAGAAAAGGAAAAAAAGGGGAGAGGTAAAGCCTTTTGAATAAAACTACACTATTTACAACTATAGCCATGAGGCCAACTGTTACATTTAATTTTCCTTAAACTTGTCAGAAATTGTTTTATTTAATATAATTTCAATGGATAATATCAATATTATTTTTAAGCTTTTTTATTTTAATCAGTTTAATTTTTCAGTCAGGAGGTACCAAGCAATAATTATTTACTGACAATAGAGACAGATTCAAAAAGCTAAATATCTGTAATTACTAAAACACAAATTGCCAATACAATGGCCATATATCAAACTCCTAACAAGTATTCAAGAAGCATTTTTCTTGCTTTGCCGACCTGTAAATTGCGACTATTATCCATGAATCCATTTTTGTTAGTCTGTGAATATCCAGTGAAATATTTACCAACATTTACTGATAAAAATCTAACCCTTCCAAGCCTACCTATATTATAAACAAAGAAAACTATCCTAACACTATCTAAAAGTATCCCTCCTCCCCCACTCCTTCAAAAAATCTGCCACCTCACATGCATAGGCCTATGTGCAGCTACAGGACAAGCACCTGAAGACCAGTGAAGTATAAATGTTAACATTAGTCTCTCTCACCATTGTCAATAAGAGAAATTACTTCATCCACCTCACTAATTTAATATCCTGGAACCAGCATAGTTACAACTACACTGTATACAACATAAAACTGATTAGTTTTAGGGAGCTGGTAGGATTAATTAATAATTAAAATAAACCCATCTCATAAAGTACAAGAAGATCCATTTCAGACTACAAATTACTTTCAGTATCAATAAAAAAGTTACCATCATCATTCCCAGGCTCATCATCTGCCACCTCTTCTAAATCAGCAGTTTTTAGCTTGACTTCTGGGTCATACTCATCTTCTTGCTCATTTGATAGTACAGCTGATGTTACATTTTCTTCTATTTTTTTCCTTTCAGCCTCTCGCTCCAATTCTTCTATTTCCTGCAGCCGTTTCTCCAGCAGCTCAGCTTGCCTCTTCTGTTTTTTTTTCAGTTTTTTCTTTTTGTTTTTAGATATTTTCCCAACCTACAACATTCAAAGAAGTTGAAGTCAATTGATTATTCTTTCAAGCATCTTACATCAAAGTTTATAGTTACTTTATGACAGCTTATTATCTAAAAATTCTTGATATTATAAACCATATTAAATAGTTTGTGTTCTCCATTTAATCTTTAACTCAAAAAGGACCTCCAGTTATATAAAGTAAAAAAAAAAAGAACATAATCTGAAGCCAGGAGCATTCTGCTAATTAAATTTAAAAAGCAAATTATATCGAAAATAGTACAATAAAATTCACTTGATTTATCTTGACCGTAACACCAGCATCCTTAACCTTTAGACTGCTATTGATCATGTTCATACATATGAAAGGTACTCTGCTAAGAACATAGTAATGTTTTATTACTCCTCTGGGATTCCAACTCAGTGAAAATATAACCGCTAACAATCAGCAAATGGGTGGGGAAAGATGAAGTTTTATTTTCAATTGTCTAGGTTGTTTAGCTGCAACTTTAAAGCTGAAAAGCTGTTTTATTACCCACTTCTTATAATAAAACATATACATCACTAATGTCAGAAGAAAGTGATAAAAGATCTACTTTTATATACCAGAACATATGAAAAAAGGAGCATTCAGATATAGTAACAAAAAGTGGAAAAAAAATTAACATCAGAGATAGACAATTGATGCTGTTTCACTTTAACATTTTTTGCTCTATTTTGACTTTTAATTCGGTATCTTTTGAATTTTGAGTTTTCAGACATACATGGAAGGTTTCCTCTTGTGGTCATTCAAAATTATTAAGTGGGAAATGAAAAGCAAAATTCTACTCTCAAGGATTCATGTGTATACACACAATCTTCAAGCAACTTGCAGCATAGTGACAAATAAATCACTGCAAGTCAATGGGCCTGCTCACAATGCATAATATTAAGCATGCAAGAGCAGGATTATTCCACAAGAAAGATGCAAAATGGCAGTTATTAACTTCATTCCACATGAGGCTATTATTACAGCTTTGCAGACCGCATAATGCATAAAAATACATAAAAAGTCATGAAAGAGTAAATATTTTGCCTACAATCAACACTTAATTCTTTTTTGGAACAAATTTATCATTACTATGAAAGAAAAGAATATTCATCTTAAACAACTGCTAGACTACTGTTGACATAACTTGCTACAAAATCATGAGAAATGAGCAAAGACTGCAGAATTGCACATAAAGTGCTCATTTAAGGACAAAAGTTATAGTTAAAGGAGCCTTCTGTACAGAATAGAAAATTCCAGTTTTCTAACTGTTAATAATGACTACAGGACAGAAAGACACTTTAGATACGAGTTAAGTAAATGAACTTACAGGTTTTTGTTGGGGAGCAGTACTCACTAAAAAAGAAAAAAATAAAGTAAAACTTACAGAATAATACAAGTATATTTTACAAATAGGATTCTGGAGCAAAACATAAAATACAATAATCATCACTTTTATTGCATTTATCAATACATTAGTAGTTTGCATCCTTAAAACCATCCACAAACATAGAACAATCAATTGTCTTCACTGAAGTAAAAATGATATGTGGCTGACTCTCCATCACTGGCAATTCTTAAATCAAGATAGAGTGTTCTTCTAAAAGCTATGTTTTTATTCAAACAAGAATTACTTCAGGTAAATCCTGTCGTCTATATAGGTGGTCAGATATCTAAGACCTAGTCGACACTGCAGAGTTAGGTCAGTATATAGGAATTTACACTGATCCTCTAGTGGTGTCTGTGCTACGACGGTGCTCTTGCCAATGTAAGTCGTCCACTACATTTACTTAATAACTTAAAACCGTGAGAGAGGCGTAGTGCTTTGGTTGATGTAATTAGGATAACCACAGGTTCCATGTAGATACCGTTTTATTTTCACCATCTGTCGGCTGTCTGCCCCACACTAGCTGACAGGTGGACTTTCTCCCACTTCCCTTGACTTTAACAGGCCAAGGTACCAGCTGGGCATAGACCTCACAGCTGGGGACCCTCTGCCCCAGAACTGAAAACAGAAAACCTACCAGTAGTGTAACTGATGTGCTTGCTAGTTTCATGGCTGCTATTATTACATACTTTGTCTCAGCCACCAACTGTCAGCCCCAGGGAGGTGGGCTCAGCTCTGTGTGACTGTCAGTGCCCCACATTCTGGCTGTCAGTGTCACACTTCAGTCAGTGCAAACAGTCTTGGTGAAGACGCACAACAATGGCAGAAAAGGGCAGTGTGGATGTCAACAACTGATCTAATTTCTGCAATGGCTAAAGGCTGACCTAATTTAACCAAACTCCTAAGCATCTGGGAAGACCTACAGTGTAACGGGACCAGAAATTGATGCAGTGTGTGTATCTGATGCTAGGAACAGAGAGGGACGCAAAACATATTCCAACTTTTCCTCAGGGTTTTAGAGAGCCAGATCAGTCATGTGCTAAATTCACTTTGATCCTGGTAATAACTATGAAATGGCATAGAAGAAAAGTCTAAAAACTCCTGAAAACACCAACTAACTAAAAGGCAAAAATACTAAGAGAGGCTCTCTGGGAATGGAGCAGAAATCCCAAAGGTGCAGGTATCTATGTGAAGAAAAGAACTGAGGCAGCCTGAGACTGCAAAACCCCTTTACAGCTTCATTTCTGAACAGCAGGTTTAGTCTGAGTGCTCCTCAGATCAAAAAGGGTACTGCTTTTTAGCAGGTACCCAAATTTCAAAACGGTCACACCATGTTGCTCACAAGTAGAGTTATGCAAAGATGTGAACACCACACTCATCTTCAGTTAGTGATGGGAGAGTGTTACAAGTAATGATTACAACTGGCTAAGAACAAACTTTATAAAGAATTCCATCAAATATCTTTATTCAAGACTGTTAAGTGCACACAGTCAGTCACTCCAAAGTCAGAAAACAGCATTAAAGTTGTTTGCACAGCTTAACTGTAACTATGTGCAACTACTATACAGCCTTTGGTTACATGACCACAAATTATTTCAAAACCAACACATATTATTTTATTGGAAATTTTAAATATGCATGTCTCATATCATACATGTAATATTCCAGATGGCTAAACCACACTTTCTCAAACTTAAAAAATCATTGTCAGGCAAAGACTCAGCCTGAAAAGCTTTAGTCTGAATGGGAAAGTTGTGAAGGTCTGTCTGAAAACAACACGGTAGATTAAGAAAACATTCATGGAATTTATCTGTAAAGGTAGCCGGACTTCTACTGTCCACATTTTTAAAATACAACTCAGCTATTGCACCCTAAATATTTTTCCATCGTCTACTATAACAACTTCGTTAAATATTATCTTTTTCCCATTCCTGTAGCTGGTATGGTAGATTGAAAGTTGACCAAGAGCCACAAGACTGATGGTCATAATAAAGCTACCTTTCCTCCAAGTATCCCTTAAACATTTCATTGAGAACCACCTTATTCATCCATTCTGTGCAAATCCTTATCATTAAGAAAGAAAGAAAAAAATACTGTCCCATCAAAATTTTTTGTGTGAGATCATCATCTAAAACAGGACACTAATGTATGTACAATACATTCAGTTTCCAAGGGCCAAAGACCAGGGAATCTAAGACTTCTGTGACATCACTAGTTATAATTCTTAGTAGTCAGACAATCTGAAATTGAAAACTTGGGACAGAATTGGAAAACAATTTAGATGAAGTTATTTATTGTGAATACTGCAGTATGGCAGAGTTCCAGTGCTGCCAAAGGCTCTCCTATGAGTTCTCAAGTTGAAAAACATGAAAGATTGTTTCAGAACACTTTCCTATGTTACACACTCAATGATGGGAAAATACAAATGTGACAGACAGAAAACATCCCTCAAACAGCTTTCCTGTTATCTAAATAAATAAGTACATTGACTAGGAATACACTAAAGTCACTAACATTTGCACATGTAATTCAGCAAAACAAACAAGGAGTCTGATGGCACTTCTAAAGACCAACAAATGTATTCATTGCACGAAATTTCATGGGAGGAAATCCTACTTTGTCAGATGCTTTAAAGATGGCACTTCAGTGGCCTGACAAAGTGGGATTTTCTTCCACAAAAGCTCATGCGATAAATAAATATGTTAGTCTTTAAAAGTGCCATCAGACTCGTTTGTTTTGCTGAACGAGACTAAACACAGCTATCCCTTTGGAACGTTTAAATCAGTCATTTTAACATATATAATATTCATTAACTAAAACAAGTTGATTATTACTGTTGGGATCAGCATTCCAATGTAATTTTATTTCCAGCAAGTTTTAACTGTTATTGTACCTGCTGAGCCAGAAGGAGGAGGAGCTCCAGCTTTTTGCCACTCTGTAGCTTCAGCAGCCATTCTACGCACATAGGCATCATCCACACACATCAAGATATTCTCTGGTTTTATATCAGTATGAATGATCTTGCATTTGCTGTGTAGATAATCTAAACCCTGGAGGACCTGGATACAACAAAATCAATTCAATGGTAATTTCATTAGTCTGACTGAGATTAAAATGTACATTGTCCAACTGTTTAAAGAATAATTATTCTAATTCAAATGTAGTAATATATGAAACTTGACTTCAATGTAGTGTTTTATAATCTGTTGATATTCTAAATGGTCAGATATATTTCGTACATTGCATTAAACAAAAGCTAATTTTTCTTAGATTTACAATATCATCTTCGGAAGATTCGGACTGTCCCCCCCTGCCCTGCTGCCAGCTTCCCCGAACCCTTCCATAACCCCCCACACACCTTGCCGCTAGTGCCATGCGCTCCACCAAGCCCGGTAGGGAAGATACCCCCTCCCCCAGCCCTGGTGGGCCACGCTGTGGCCGCGGCGGCCATGACTCACCAGGACTGGGCAGGAGGGGTGCTTTCACTCACCACAGCCACAACATGGCAAAGGCAGAGCAGAGGGCTTCTTCTGCTGCCGCAGCCAGAGCCCAGGTGGGAGGGGTGCCTTCCCCACTGTGGTCACAATGCGGCAGGGCAAAGCACCCCTCCCACCCATGCTATAGCCACGGCAGCAGAAGCAGCCCCCTTCCCAGCCTTTGCCACATTGTGGCTGCGGCAGGGGAAAGCACACCTCCACCATACCACCAGCTCCCTGTGCTACCCCAACTCCCCACAACTTTCAATTTTCTGAACTTTCACAAATCTGGACGCCTACTCCCACCATATAGTCCGGGAAATCGAGGATGGACTGTATGTGACAAAGATGTCATGTGATTGGTCCATTTTGCTGTATTATACCATTGGCTTTCTAAGTTTGTTTGTTATAAAATCTTGGCCTTCACAGATTAATTAAGACACAATTTTTACATTTCATAGAGGAAGAACCCTGAAAGTTTTCACATAAATTTGCATAAATGAGTAACAAGGGGGCAGTGACATGCTCATAATATTAACCTGTACTTTTACAGCACAGTCCATTAATTAACTTTAAAATACCTTACAGTCACAAATGAACTAGGTCTTGCAACAGAAGAAACAACACATAGTTTAAGTGAATTATCAGATGTCACTAAAGAAGCCAGTACAAGTGCAGAGAATAAAGCCCTCGTCTCCTGTGCTTTATCCACAGGAACACTTTGCCCCTTTAAATATTTTATTAAGACATTACACAGCATATTGTTAATCCACCCCTTCTCAGAATCATTCAAGATCTGATAAATTTTAAAAGCTAAACATGGGGATCCAAAAATCTAATCCTGGAATCCAAAACTGTCTACAGAGTACTTGCACATGCACTCACACCGAGGTTCTATGAAAAGGAAACACACACAACTGACTGGTTTGCAGGCGCTAATCTGGATTTGCACATGCAAGTCTGGTCCACTATTCCAAAACTTAATTATTTTAAAAACCAACTGAAAGAATAGATATTTGTCTCTTAAAGGTTAGAATCCCCATTTTATCCTTGGAAGACAGGTGATGATAACCTGTCCAGGTTTTAGAAAAAGGACACTAAAATTAATATCCACAGTAAGAAAGTGCTCTTTATTACAGCTTGTTGGAAAATAATTTTCCCATCCTGGAAAAGATTCTGAGATTTCAAAACCTGTTCCTAATCTGCACTGGAATGAAACTCAGGACTTTTATCATTTTTCACAAAAACAAGCAAACAACACATACAGGAGAGAAATTTCCACTTGAGAACCATCAATAACCTCATCCTTTAGACCAGTGGTTCCCAACCTGTTCTCTGCCATGATGCACCTTGATAGCTTTAATCATTTTGAGGCACAGCACCACATAGCTGCCAAATGAACTCATGAATATTCATGAGCCAATCCAAAACTGTATAGTTTTTCAAAAAATTCTGTGGCATGCCTGCTGAGGCCTGAGGGCAGACTGGTTGGGAAACACTGCTTTAGACACACAACCAGAAAGGTAGACACCGAGGTTTGTCCATATCAGGCAGAGTAGGGACTTGAACCTGATTACACCAAGTTCTAGATATTTCCTAACCACTTAGCTGTAGAGTCAGTCCTCTGTTCTTTCCTCCCTGCCTTTCTTGTTTTCACCAGAAATTCTATCCTTGGCCTGACAAACTTTGCCAATGAAAAGTTTTGGTTTTGACTAATCAGTGTTTTTTCAGTTAAAAATATTTAAATGAAAAATTCCGGATTAGCTCTACTCATGATTCGTCTCTTCCATCCCCTCTTAAACAATGTTTATATAACTCAGAAACCAAGACAGAGGTTCTCAGATTACATTAAAAGCCATACAATTTTTCCCCAAAAAGCCCTCTCTGTTCTAGTGCTATAGCAAAACAAAGAATTCCTTGAAGTTTAATTAATTGATTCTGAGACATAGGGCTAAAATTTACCATTGCTCACTTTATCCAGTTGAGAATTTTCACCTAGTTTTGAACTTAGGGGACTGTAGCAGGATGGTTTCCTCACTCAGTCCCATAAAAGAACTTGGGAGCAACAGCTAATCAGGTGAGAAGGCTGCTTGGACAATCAGGGGCCTGAAGCCCTGCATATAAGGTAGCTGCAGGAGCAGCTCAGGCAATTGGCCTGAGAAGCCTAGAGAGAAGGGTCTCTGGCTGGCTGCAGTAGTCAGCATCTTGGAGAGCAATGTGTGCTGCTAAGAGTTGCCCAACAGCTGGGGTCCTGAAGGTGGCAGAGGTCCAGAGCAGAAGTTGTATGGTGAGAGGTCTGGAAAGTACAGTGGCAGAAACATCAGGACAACAGGACAGGAACAGACTGAAGTGCAGCCCTGAGATGTGCAGCCCTGAGATGAGGTTGCTGCACACAGAGTCCCTGGACTGGAGCCCAGAAAAGTGGGCAGGCCTGGGTCTCTCCCCACTCCTCCTCCCAGAGCACCACAGGCGGCGCAGCACTCCTCACCATTGACTGTGTTACTTAGGTGATGAGACCCGCGAACGGGACTATACCCTGAGAAAGAGTGAACTTAAAAAGGTACTCAGCCAGTGGGCTGAGGATCTGAAAACGGACTCAGGAGTCAGGTTTGGTGTGTGCAGAGGTGAAGCACAGAACACCTGGCCAGGACCACTTTCTCCAAAATATCACCAGGAGAAGCCCATCAGATGGGTCCCCTGCTGCAAACTCCTACAAGGACAAAACCAAAGAGCAAAAACATTTATTAAACTTCAGTGTTGTAAGCTTTAATTATGGTTTAGGTTTCGTTTGTTTTTTTTTTAAGAAAGCCATCCTCAATCACATCTTTTGATAGTTTAATAATTTTTTAAACTTTTGTTCCTGTTCTTCAATAATTCAGCTAAGTAACATTTTAACAGCAAACTCAAAAGTCTCAAGTAATAGAAAATTATTATAAAATATTTGATGGTAAGGAACCAGAATGCCACAAAATTTTTGCCTTGATGTATCAAAGGGTATATACATTGTTACACAGAAAATAGTTGTTATACACTTGCAAAGGCATTATTAAAGTAAACAAATTTAAAGGGTTTGCAAGCATGGTGATCCATCCTGTTTTGGAGATATAATTTCAAATGATTATTTGAGAGATAACAGTGAGTTTCATGACCTATGACAAAGAATTGCACTAATGTTACAATTTATAGAGAAGAATGTTCTTAGCCACAATTTAAATCCAATGGCTATAATCTAACAATAGAAGGTATGATGCAGAACTAAGACTGTCTGAGAAAAATATCGAATTCTATATAAATCTATGAAGGACTGAGACTGCGCACAATCCCTAGTTTTTATTAACCCATCAGCCGGCAAACAAGATTCCAATGAATAAGAGAGGCTACGTTTTCCTGGATGTTAAAAAATTAAGACAGGAAATATTCTGTTGATATCCCTGCAGGTGTAGCTTAAGGGTGTCCAAACTGTGATGGAGATTCTCACTTTGAAACATCAGCAATATCAGAATCTGACTGCTTGGCCTAAGGAGACACTTTACTACCAGTTATCAGATTCTTTGTCATTGACAGTTAACCTTCCCTCCATGGGGCCAGGATTGCAGACTTTATTGCCTCAGAGTTGATTATGTACCATGTGATTCATTTAAACAAAAATCAAGAATGTTCACACATAGATGCTAATTTTGGATAACTTAAATTTCAGAACATGTCCCTTTTCAAATAGACTAGTGCTTTAATTTTTACTGTGCACAGAAAGACTTTTCTGCATTTAGTAACTCTGAACTTCCAATCATTCCCACTGAAAAAATTAGTCTTCCTGTGACAATAGACCACTTTTC
Source organism: Podocnemis expansa (assembly GCA_007922195.1). Lineage (NCBI taxonomy): Eukaryota > Metazoa > Chordata > Testudines > Podocnemididae > Podocnemis > Podocnemis expansa. The sequence goes on from ML682008.1 coordinate 12,036,308, forward strand.
AGCTCCACTGAATGAGCTCTTCTATGACATTTCTGATTTGGAGGGAATGCTGCTCAAAACTAAAATTTAGTCTCCTATTAAACAATTCAAACAGCAGTTACGGTTTAAAACTAGACACAAATTATGCAGTTGGATAAGATTATAACCACATCTTCAACCAATGCTCTATATTTGCAATTGGTAAAGTGCAGTTTAACAAGGCTTTTAGATTGCTCCCCATCCCTCAAGAGGTCTGTATTATAGCAAAAAATGAAAATTTGTTTTAAGTAAAAAAGTTTATTGGGCAACAAACGGTACATCATCTGGATACTTCTGTGAAAAATTAAGCGTTCAATATATCTACTGCACAAATCTTCCCTAAGCCAAACCACAGTACAGAGGATGAAAATCTGTATTACCTTAAAAGATAAACCACTTGGCAGAACTATTCAGGTTAGCTCAAGGGTGGGTGAGCAAACTAAGGCCCACTAGCCAGATGTGACCCATGGGAGTCTTTAAATCAGCAGGTCCTCCAGCTGGGCCTGGATGGAGCACAGTGGCTGCTACTCCTTCCCAGCCCTGCTGCTCTCCCACTATGTGCAGTGGCAGCACCTTGGCTGGTGGGTGGAAGTGCCCCTCTCCCACCACATGGGCTAAGTGGTGGCACCCTGGCCAGAGCATGGCAGCAGCTCCTCCACCCCAGCCACGCCCCTTCCCTCTGCCCCCCTCCCACAATATGCAGTGGCAGTGCCCTGGCCAGGGCACAGCAGCCACTCCCCATTCCCAGTCCAACCTCTTCCTCCACCCCTGCCCAGCCCACCAAGAGGTAGATGTAGCCTTCAAGCCAAAAAGTTTGCTCACCCCTGGGTTAGCCAGTCACACCACACATACAATTCCATGTACTACCCATCCACCACAACTCCATCCTGGATCTTGGTGTCCTAATCCGACAGGTGGAAAACCCAAAACTCCAGAAGTTTTTGCCACAAAGAGCAGCAATAGTAGCAAACTGTATCTGGCAACTGTGTTCATTGTGGTGATCCAACACTTCCCTATCACTAACTTCATCCAACTTCACTTTATCATTTCAGTCAGTTAATAATTCAGAAGAAAATGAAAATCCCCATAAAGTCAAGCTGATCGCCAGAAAAAAATTAAAGGAAAATAGATTTTTCTTCAAAGACAGTAATTTCTTCTTCAAGTACCATCCCTATGGATACTCCTCTGTAGGTGACTCCCAAACAGTATCTCTGCTGAAGGACTGGGGCTTTGGATCAAATCACTTGCAGACGACAGTACTGTGGAGCCAAAGACTGCACCAGAGACAGAGAACCCCGTGACCATATAACATTTTGTGAAGGTGTCCATAATTCCCATCACCACTCTACAGATTGCTGAGATAGGGACATTCTTGAAGAAGGCAAGAACTGAGAAGATCAACGTTTTGTGGAGTGTACAAATAGCATTTGGAGGAGGAATACTGTGAACTTAATGTTGTCTTACCAAATTGGAGAGCCTCTAAACCAATTTTGTTGAGTCTCTGGCTCTTTCCTTAATGGAGAGAAAAAGTCTAGGAGACTTCTTGAAAACCTTTGTCCTAACCAGGAAGAAGGCTCAGGGTCTCGTCACATCCAGAGCAAATAGTGTGCTGAACCAGGTTAACGCAGCTATGCAGGAGCTATAAGAATAACACTTGCTTTGTCTCACTTGACTTTCATTGTACACAAAATGAATGGGGGGGAAAATCTGTAGAACAGGTGCTTTGTCCATGGTAGTAGAAAGGTATCTGTGGGCAAGCCCAGCCTACGACAGCATAGCAAGCAACACTGCTGACATTTCCTATTCTGCTTCATTGAGAACAGGTCTACAAGGGGAAAGTCCCTCTTCTGGAAAAAGCATCTTGCTATGTTGAGGTGAAGGGACCACTTGTGGTAAAAAGAGAAAGACAAACCTGCTGTGGTTATCCACCAGAGTGTTCCAGGCTCCCGAAAGAGACGCTTCATGCTCACTGGCATGCTTTAGTTAGAAGACCCACAGACCAATGGACTCTTGACAAAGAGTAGACAAGTGTGTTCCTCCATACTGTTGATATAAAATGTGACTGTTGTGTTGTCCATGAGTACTTACACACTTCTGCCTGTGAGCTGGTACAGAAACACCTGGCATGCTAGTCAGACTGCTTTGAGATCTCCAATGTTTACAGGCATGGAGACATCTACGTGGGACCACAGGCCTTGAGCTCTGAAGTGTTCAACGTGAGCCCCCCCCCCCCCCCCAATGTAGATGGGACATGTCTTGAGATTAGGAATACAGGGAATGCCAGCATCCAGCAATCAGAGATTCCTCCACCAGTTGAGGGAGGCAAGGACCATTGGGGGGACTGTAAGCACCAAGTGGTGATGGTTTGGGGAGTACACCAAGGCCAGCCAAGCTTGAAGGTGCTTGAGGTGCAGTCTTGTATATTGCAAGTAAGTGCATGCAGCCCTGTATCCTACAAGTTTGAAACAGAAACGGGCTGTTGTAACAGGGGGGCCTTGACCTTCAATACCAGAGCTGACATTGTCTGGAACTGAGACTCTGTGGGGAAGACTCTGGCCCAGATTGAATATCTGTGCAATCCTGGTAATGCGGCTGAAACAGAAGATGGCAGCTACCTGCACTTGTAACCCATACTCCATTTCTTAAACAGCTTTTGGTGAGGTGGCAGATCCAGGAAGTGGACTGGTTGTCAAGCTTTGAAGTGTTTCCTCAAAAGTCCCAACGCATAGCGGACTGTAGGGAGCTAGACAGTAGACCTAGAATCTTTTCATGCCAGGTAGTTTTGTCACTATCTGGTCTGAGAAAAGGAAAGTTCCCTCAAAGGGAGAAATTGAATAGACTATTGAACTTCTACTGGCAGTCCTGAGGATTGGAGCCAAAAGCACCACCGACGCATGACTATTGCCAATTATACTGCTATAGAAACTATGGCAGCTGTTTCTAGGACAACATGGGGAAGGTCCTGACCTTCTTCCATCAGAGTGAAGAATTGCCTTCTGAACTCCAGGTTCAGCAGGCCCTTGAATTCTGACATGGAGTCCCAGATGTTATAGTTCTAGCTCCCAAGCAAGACCAGCTGGTTGGGAATATTGGGCCATAACCCATAAATGCAGCTGTTTTGTAAAGGAACCCAATAGCCAAGGTAGTGCTCACACAAATAAAACAAGTAACATACATAAATGCTATCTGAAAATATTATCTCAGCTGCTACCTATGGGAAGACATATGAAATGAATACCTACAGCATATTACATATTAAGATTTGCAGATCAAATATCAACACATTAAAATAAAAGTAAAGCATCACTAGGAAAAATTTAAAACATTAGTAAATCTTACCTGTCTAATTATGCTTTTTACACAACGAATAGGAAGGCCTTGATAATTTGACTTGATTATCCATTTTAAGAGATGATGTCCCAGCACTTCAAAGACCATACAAACATCTGGGTTTTAAATAAGGATAATTTTCAAAGTAACTTATTTAGCTCAACACAACACTTTTTTGCACTTTAGTTAAAGTGCTTGTCATCCCTCTCTAACAATAACACTCAGGAACATAATGAAAATCATAGCATCATAGAAATACAGGGCTGGCAGTGACCTTGAAAAGTCATCCCCTGAAAACATGCATGATTAAGAGGACTTAGATCTGCCATAACAGGGAGTCTGTCTAAACCAGGAGTGTCAATCTAACAGCCCGTGGGCCCTGATTCAGCCCACCAACAGTACTGATCCAGCCCACTGAGCTCCTGCCTGGGAGCCCTCTGCAGCAGCAGCAAACAGCAAAGACAGGCTGCCCCGAGCTAAGCGTGCTTGTGACTCGGATAATTTGAGTGAGTCAGAGCACAGGGGAACAAAGGAAGCACTCCAGCCAATCCCGGCTCAGCTCTGCTGTGGTCTGCCAACCAATCAGAACCTCAGTCTCAGCCGTTTTAATCCATGATGATATTTCATTCTAGGAGACTGGTTTGCCAGCAATCACTGTGAAGAGTTACACGGAGCAGCGAAACAGTCTGGTCATATCAGTGTGGAAGGCCAATGTCATTCATACATTGAGTCAGTGCAGGAGCCTCTCTTAATTGGAGCTGTGAGGCTTAGAGCAGAATATCAGTAGAAAGCAATGTTCCCTCTAAGCTGTGTGGGCACACAGCTCCCCGCTCCTGCCCCGTGTAGGGAACGCTACCCCCTGTGCACAGCCGGCAGCCAGAGTACCTACCCAGCCAGCTGAGAGCTCCTCCAGATTTGGGAGATATTAAAACTCCCACCCAGAGAAGCTCTGACAGAGCATGCATGCTCAGAACATCTAAGTATGCTCCGTCAGTGCGTCTCCGGCCGGAGGAGCCATGGCTTGCCCAGTGTGGCTGGGTAAGAGTGATGGGGAGGGGTATGGGCCGGCTGGAGGGTTACCGGGGGAAGCAGGCTAGGGTAGGAGGAAGGGATTGGGCTGGCTTGGGAGGGTTTACCAGGAGAGCTGGGGGGCGGAGGGGGCTCGCAGTGAGCAGCACGAGTTGCTCAGCTGCCTCAGGGCCTTAGAGGGAACATTAGTAGGAAGATGTCCTGATTGACATGAAAGTGGTCATGACCTTTAATGGGAACAAAGGATGAGGGTGAAGCTGACCCTGTCTTTGAAAAACACCCTATAAGGAGGCTCCAAAGTCAGGGCCTTATCTCCAACCCTCTGCATGCAGAGGTGATTGCTACTACAAAGTCAACCTTCCAGGACAAGTTCGTGAGCAAGCATGGGGTTAACAGTTCAAAAAGTAGAGCAGTGAGCTGTAAGTCAAACTGGGCAACTGGCTCTCTAACTGGAGGAAGGAGCCTTTCCAATCCTTTAAGGAATCTAGGTGATCTCTCATAAAAGAAAACTGATCTGCCTGTAAAAAGGTGGTATCACTTCTAGATGAACTTTGACACATAGAAAGGCTAACCCTTCCTGCTTTAAATGAAGCAAATAGCCCAGGATCACCTACACAGGAGACATCATCCATAATACGTTCTGACAGGCAGCCCACCTGCCTTCTCTTAGCAAGATGAATGAGTTAAGCAAAGGAAAGGGGGGTTGAAAGGTTTTGAAAAGGAGTGACTTTGAACTGTTCCAGGTTCTTTGCTACTTGGACCTCCATCTTCAAGCAACTTCCAAGAACTATGCCTGTCCAGACGGCCAGAAGGACTAGGCCCTACCACCACCAAACAGCCACATGGGTAAGATCAGAATGGACTAGAACAGTAAACTTTAGGTTAGAATGAGTCTTTGCTTTTGTTTTACAGTGGTTAACTCCTGAGTGCTTGACTGACTGATTGTGCATTGATTTGCTACATGCTCATTTAGTGTTGTTTTATCTGAAGTGCTGTGAACGTTAGTGTGTGTGAAGAGGCAAGGGCTGGTTGCATCTCAGTTTATTAAACTGACAGACCATTGCATATGAGCCTACAGCGATCTGGGAAGGGTCCCAACCCCCGGCAGGATGGAAGTTCTTGGGGTGGCATCTGGGACTATGGGTGCTTTATGAGGAACCACCCCTGTGCAGCTAGTGAACACACTTCCACTACCTGGAACCAATTACATGAAGAAAGCTGGTGTGAACTGACCCAGGAGTGGGGCTCCACCTAGCAAAGCAGGGTAAGTTGGGGCTCCAGGAGTGAGCAATTGGGGAGGCACAGCGGTACACCTGACCAGATAGCGAGAGGGGAATGTCCCAGGTGGGAAAAGCAAAATTCCACTTCCTTAGCAGGGGCATAGGATTTCTTGTCTGCTCATTTGCAGGTGGATGGTATTGAGGCTGGGATCTGCCAGATAACCTTGGGGTGGTGGGGGGAGGACAGGGCCTGGCAGCACTCCCAATCAATCTCCCCTAATATAATGGCCTGTAAGGTATTCAACAATTTTTACTATTGCTCTCTGATTTCCTTCAAAGGAATCTGGAGAGAATCTGCAATCCTATGGAACAGTTCTCACAACTGATTAAAATCATCCACCAATGCCAGGGATGGTGACATAGAATCATAGAATCATAGGGTTGGAAGGGACCCCACGAGGTCATCTAGTCCAACCCCCTGCCAAAAAAAGCAGGACCACTCCCATTAGATCATCCCAGTCAGTGTTTTGTCCAGCTGGGACTTGAACACCTCCAGAGATGGAGATTCCACCACCTCCCTAGGCAGCTTATTCCAATGCTTCACCACTCGCCTAGTAAGGAAGTTTTTCCTAATATCCAGCCTGGACCGCCCCAACTGTAACTTGAAACCATTGCTTCTCGTTCTGCCCTCTGTTACTACCGAGAACAGTCGAGCTCCCTCCTCCTTGGAGCAACCCTTCAAGTAGTTGAAGGTTGCTATCAAATCCCCCCTCAGTCTTCTCTTCTGCAGGCTAAATAAGCCTAGTTCCTTCAGTCTTTCTTCATAGGGCTTGTGCTCCAGCCCTTTGATCATTTTGGTTGCCCTCCTCTGGACTCTCTCTAATTTGTCCATGTCCTTTTTGTAGTGGGGAGCCCAAAACTGGACACAGTATTCCAGATGTGGCCTCACTAGTGCAGAATAGAGGGGAATGATCACATCCCTTGATCTGCTGGCAACACTTCTTCTGATGCAGCCCAGTATGCCATTGGCCTTTTTGGCAGCAAGAGCACACTGCTGACTCATATCCAGCTTCCCATCCACCAGGACTCCCAGGTCCTTTTCTCCAGTGCTGCTATTTGATGATGGCTTCACTGTGGGAAGATGAGAAGTAGGTTGGTTGTGTTGTCTCTTCCTGTTTCTTTGTCTTTTTCATTCTAGTGCTTCTGAGTCTGTGTTAGAAAGTCTAGATACTAATGATGATGGAGCTTATTTGTCCATCTGTCCCAGGAGCAGTTTGAGAAAGTGCACCCTAAGCACAGACAATATCCCCTAATAAAACCTATCTAAGAGAACATGCATGTGGGGATGCATCTATAGGGGTTCATACAAGAGACCTAGATCTCAAGTCTCATGAACTGAGGATTAGAAGACAATTCTGTGTGGTTGCCCTTGATATGAGGATGCAGTGTCCTCGCCAGTTCAGTGAAGTACTCCTCTTCCTCACTCAAGAAGGGAGATGAGATTGTTGGCGGTAAAGTAAAGTGGTGTTGCGTCTCCAGGGAAGAGGCACGAACTGCAGGGATCTCCTTATGGAGAACTGATGACTCTGGGTTATCAGAGACAATCAGATCTCATCAGTACCAAAACTCTCATGGTACTGGCAGAAGCATCATCAGCACCCTTGATTTTGTGGAGGTCCTGCCCATTTAGGGACCTTAGACCTCTCCTTAGTGCCAATACCAGAGGTATTCCTGAGCTAAGTTTGACCCCTGAAGATGTTGAGGCTGTTAACCTCAATGGGGATGTGTTTCTCTGAAGTGGCTCCTTAGAAGGTGAACTAGTATTCCATTTCTTTTCATTTGAGTGGGAAAGAGCATATTTTCCCTGGGTGGTACTCAGTGAATGTGGATCAGTTGATGACTGTGCCTATGGTGATCACTACGTAGAAGAGATATTGCGGCCAGGGTCAGAGAATGGTCTCAGAGGGCTCTCCATTAGTAAAAGTTTTAGCCACGGTTCATGGTCCTTTCTGGCTGAAGTGTTCAATTTGAGACAAAAGGTACACTTAGGTAACATGTCCCTCACCAACACTGTGCATGCACCATGAGTGCCTGTTGCTCATGGAGATAGCTTTGTGGCAGGAGAGCCAATCTTGAACACACGGGATATGCATAACCCTGAGAAAGGGAGGGCTTCCCAATTGAGAAAGGTGGAGAAAAAAATAAAACCTATGACAAGGGTCAGCAACCTTTGCTGGCCCTGCCCCCCAACCATGCCCCCCAACTCTCAGCAGCTGCTAGGGGTGGGGCCCAGGGCCAGTTGATCCGTGGGAGGCCCAGGCTCCCCCCCCCCCCCGGCACAAGCCAGATTAAAGGGGCCCTGGTGGCCTGGGCTGCCCAATTTTGGGCCACCATGTGGGCCAGAGTGGCAGGGGACAGCCGCAGCCCCCAGTGCTGGAGGAGGCCATCCAGAGCAGGGGGAGGGGGCTAGGGTGAGGCCAGAAGCTGCCCTCCGCTACTCTGCAGTGTTCCAGCATGCCCCATCCCTCAAGCTGGCTGGTCTGCTCCAGGGGGTGGGGCGGGCTGGCATGTGGCCACTGCTTTCCAGGTCCTGGATCTGGGCAGCCTCCACACAGTGGCGAGCCCTGCCCTGGAGAGCAGCACTGAGGCCACAAGCCAGCCCACCCTGCCCCCTGAGGCAGAGCAGCTGGCTAAGAGGTGGGACGGGCTGGAATGCTGCACAGTAGGGAGTGGCCTCTGGCTCAACCCCTGGCCACCAACAGTGCCGGAGACCATGCCCCCCCGCCCCCCCAATTACTCTGGCCTATCCGGTGGTAAGGCAAGGGCACCCATGGCACCCCAGGCAGCTGGGCCCCTCTAATCCAGCTCTGGGGGGGCAGGCTGTGGTCAGGAACCCTTACTGCCACTCGGAATAGGTGAGTGCACCACCTTTGGCGTGCATGCCAGGGGTTGCTGACCCCTGAAATATGCTCAGATGAAGAATAATGGTGAAGAAAGAAAAACATAAAAACAATTCAGGGACAGAGAAAAATAAAGGAAACTGATAGCATCTAGAGCAGTGACCTCTAACCTTCTGCCAGCAGATGGGCAACGCTCATAGGTTTCAATGGCAACTGCCCTTCAAATGTAGGACATAATCTACTGGTGGAGACCACTGAGCTAGAAAGTTATAACAGAAACATTGCTATTACTAAACCTGTGGATGTAGAAAGGACTCCACTCAGGATTCAGTCCCAGACCAAAAGTCGAGAAGGAATTGAGAGGAGATGGACTCCACAGTGCCATACAGACACTGCTTACTTACAGCGCAAGATGGGGAGGAACACATGTGCAGACAAATCACAGATCTCCTGATCCCAGGTGCTCCTACACTGAAAGTGGAGCATCCATAAGTAATTTACCAGAAGAAGAACAAATTTGATCAGCAAGAATAGTTCAGCAGCAGCACAGAATTACTAAGCATATTAAAGAGAACTGTTTCATCTGAGTGTCTTACTGACAGATGTCAGAAAGTCTATGAAGTCCAGGTGTGCTGGGAGATTTTTTAAATAACATTTCTCCAAAAACAGAGAGGTTAACATCTGGGCAGTAACTGGCCAAGAGGATTGGATAAGCAACAGGAGAACCAACATGCACTTACACTTCTCTATAGTAAACATAAGTCACCTTCTTCAGGAGTCAGCACTGGATCTTCCCAGTGGTCTTCATCAGACAGGAGGAACACATACTCACTACTGCTCTGGGCTGGATTTCAACCAATGATTTAGAGGTAGAAGGCTCCAGATCATATTACCAATCCTCTATGTTATCCAGTGCTCCAAATTTAATACTTCCTATCTTCATTATATGTTTTTTATCAGAATCATAGATTACAATTCCAGAAAGCATCAAAGATTCATTTATAAAGAGAGTTCTATTCGTCACCCAGCATCTGTGCTCTAGCCACTTGCAGAAAGTGATGAATATTCTAGCCAATCACATATCTATATTTTATACTAATAATTTAACGGATAGAAGCAAAATGACTGATTAGTTGATGATTCTTCCTTAACTAAAGTGAGTGATTACCTCTTCAAGTTTCACTCTCGACATTACAGCAATAACATACAAAGAAATCTAATCTAATAAGCTTTCAACATAAACTGCCTGTTTGTTTTGAGAAAAAAATCTTCTCCATCCAACACTAATTGACTGTGCTGCACTAATACAGAACATGTTTCTTAACTATGTTATCTGGAAACATTACAGAACCCATACCTTTGATCTCTGTAAGTAAAATTTCAGTTGTTTATTTTTAAATATCTCCATCTTCTAATATTCTAATGGGCAAGTGTGTTCATTAAGAAACAAATGTAAAATGTGAATTTATCTTTTATTCTTCTTTATATTTGGAACTACTAAATTATTTTCACTAAGGAACGTGAACTACAGTGCATGAACAAATGTCACTGTGATGGTCTTCTATTTTACATTTAAAACAAATTAAAGAAAGCAGATTTTGAAAAACTACTCCATTCTGCATACACTTGCATGAAAATGCAGAAAAACTAAATATTCATTAATCCCCTCGTTTTAGTCTCAATATAGGTAGAATCATCAGAAAAGGATACGTATTCCATTCATCCCTGATATTTTGAAATCATCAATTAACTGTACAACCATGTCTTTGTTTGGATCATTAGGGTCACTTTCACGAACCTAAACAAAGAAAGAAGATAATGGAAAAAATTTATTTTAGAAACTAACATTTTTTTTCTAAAAGTTTAAACAAGATTATAGAGCCTTACATATGATGACAACAAAGCAATCAAATGCCACATATTTAGAAAACAGAGTTAGGAAAAATGCTTATCTATCTATATTAAATTTACCATTACTGATATTGAGCACTTAGTGACAAAATACTCACACATTTGAGCAACTTAATTTCATCCAAGGCTGTCTCTGTATAATGCTGGGCACTTTTTACAACTTTCATCGCAACAAACCTCTTCCCCCTTGAAAACAATAAAAACTTATTCAGTAAATGACCAGAGCTGGAAGATGTTACGATGCACATCTCAGAGCACTATGTCTGGGAAGTTTTGATAATTTTATCTAAAAATTAAGGGGAAGCTCCTAAATTCTCAATGATATGATATTTAAAATAGCTGACAAAATTTAGTGTATACAGACAGAACAATTTAGACACAGAACAATACTTTTAGAATCATATTTTATGCTTTGTTTCTACAATATTGAGGTCACAGAATTATTAATTTTTTAAAATAGTATGGCTTTAAAGAGGAATTTCAAGTTTGTATTTTACCACTCAATCAAAATATAATTAGGTTTTCAATTATGGAGACAGGAGAAATAAAATATTAGCTTGCTCAAGTTCATGAGAACACGTGAACTCAATCAACACTGATAATCTGTCAAGAAAAAGACTTCAACTTCTGACAAATTTTATAAAATATATCTGTGACCAAAAGGAGAAAAAAAAAAACTCTGTGGACATCTCTATATACAATTCCTTATCCAAAAATAATAAAGATTTGCAAAACACCTGGAAAATTTCAACATGCATAACAGAAGTTACTGTACATGTAACAAACCAGCATTTACTTCAAATGGAAAGTAGAAAGTTCAAAGGCAAAAGAATATACATATATATATAGATATATAGATATCTTACTGCATATCCCAGCATAGCCAGACTGTAGAAAAGTGTCCCCATCCTAGCTTTCTAATTACATGGTATCGGCCATTGAAAAGATCTCCAATTTTCACTGGATGGTAGCCACCTTTCAAGAAAAATTAAAAAGTACATTCAGAAAAATAAACAGATATTTCTACTTACATGTTTACTGCTTTAATAACAAGCAATTTTTAAAGTTGTCCTAAACTATAAATTAGGCAATTAAAGTAAGTCTTTTACAGTTACAATATTTTTGGAGACCAGGCCTGACAGAATCCTGCAAAGGCTGTTTCTCCCAGCTCAGGATTAAGGGTTGTGACACACTGTAGATCTGTGTATGATGTGCTTGGTATGAATGTGTGTCATTCCATGTTCACCCTCATAATGTGACTGTGTATTATCTAATGGAAGTATGTCACATAGGGTAGTTTTTGAATGTTTATGATATAATGAACATTATTATTATGGTTGCATGTTTCCTGTAATGTCATACATACATAGGTATGAAACTCTGCTATGTAATATTCCCAAATGTGTGCTTCACAGGACTTCAATAGAGCTGGCCATATCAGCAAGCAAAGAAAGGGTTCACTACTTGCATCAGAGGCATGCACACAGGAAAAATGGGCACTTAATAAGACAAAGCTCATTTGACTTAAGTGGAGTAAATCATGTCTATTGTCAGACTTGGCTGATCACTCGACCCCAGGGGGTGTTGAGGAAAGATGTTAAAGCAGGGGTCTCACATGCCGCCCCTAAAGCTATTTCCTGTGGCCTGCAACGGCACTATTGTTATCAATATTTGCAATGTTGTTGTATGAAATGGTTTCAGTGGTGTGGCCCTCGGCCTAACATACTAGTCCTCATGCAGCCCTCATGGTGATTTAAGTTTGAGACCCCTGTGTTAAAGGCAGAGGCTTCTTTATCTCTAGAGCTCTAACTTGATATCCATCTGCAAAGCAACTATCAGCAACTGACAGCCTGGAGGGAGGGAGGCTTGAAAAGGAGTCAACCAGTCTCTGGTGAGCATTAGATGAGATTTTAAGGCTAGTAAAGTGCTGACCTTAGTTTGGAATACAATTTGTCTTTTAATTAATTGTGATCAAACCTTGATTCATATCTTTCTGGCTTATACTCAATGTAAAATCTTGCTGTAATTCATAAACTTATTTGTTTTATCTAACACAGTGCACGTGGGCTGAGTGGGTACCAATGATACTGCGAGAGGTGATCCTCAGCAGATCAAAGGTGACTTCAGGGCTCTGGGAGCAAGGGTGAAGGAGTTTGGAGCACAGGGAGTGTTCTCCTCAATCCTTCCAGTCAAGGCTAGAGGCCTGAGGAGAGACAGATGCCTCCTAGGGGTGAATGCCTGGCTGTGAAGATGGTGTGGTCAGGAGGGATTTGGCTTCCTTGACCATGGAGTCCTGTTTCAGGACAGAGGATTGATAGGCAGTGATGGTCTTCACCTGTCCAGGAAGGGGAAGAGCGTGTTTGGGCACAGACTGGCTGACCTAGTGAGGAGGGCTTTAAACTAGGTTCAATGGGGTAAGGAGACCAAAGCCCACAGGTAAGTAACAATGTGGGTGATCTGGGGGAAGGGATGGAGCTTGGGGGGTGCTGGGACTGTAACAACAGCAGTAAAAGAGAAGGTAGTTGGAACATGGGGGGGGAATCAAATAAATGTCTTAAGTGCTCTACTGAAGCCCAATATGTGAGGAGAGTTGGGGGGGAGATCTCCAAGAAAAAATGCAAGGAAGTTTATGTAATAGAATTGAAAATCAACATGACAAAGTAGGGCAATCGACCGGGTATCTTAGGTGCCCCTACACCAATGCAAGGAGCCTGGGAAATAAACAAGAAGAATTGGTAATACTAGCACAGACAAGGAACTATGATATTATAGGAATAACAGAGACGTGGTGAGATAGTGTGCACGACTGGAGCTCTCCCATGGATGGGTATAAACCGTTCAGGAAAGACAGGCAAGGAAGAAGAAGGGGAGGAGTAGCACTATATGTAAAAGAGCTCTATGACTGCTCAGAGCTCCATTATGGAAGTGGAAGCGTGCCAACAGAAAGTCTGTGGGTTACATTGAGAGGGGAAAGCAACAAGGGGGATGTTGTGGTGGGTGTCTGCTATAGACCACCAGACCAGAAGCAGGAGGTGGATGAGGTGTTCTATGGACAACCAGCGGACGCTTCTAGATCACAGGCCCTGGTGCTGATGGGGGACTTCAATTACCCTAACATTTGCTGGGAGGCCAATACAGCAGTGCATGGGCAATCCAGGAAGATTTTAGAGAATGTTGGGGACAACTTTCTAGTACAAATGCTAGAGGAACCAACTAGGGATCTTGCACCGCTCGACCTGCTGCTCACAAACAGGGAAGAATTGATCAGGGATGTAGAGGTAAATGGCAAGCTAGGCAGTAGTGACCATGACATGGTTGAGTTCAGGATCCTGATTAAAGGAAGGAAGGAAAGAAGCAAAACAAAAACCCTGGACTTCAAAAAAAGTAGATTTTTGGCTCCCTCAGGGAACTGATGGGCAGGATCCCTTGGGACGCTAATCTGAAGGGGAAAGGAGTCCAAGAGAGTTGGTTATATTTTAAAGAAACCCTGCTAAGGGCACAGGAAGTTGCCATTCCAATTAGGAGAAAGAACAAACATGTGAGGCAGCCAGAATTGCTTAGCAGAGAACTCTGCTCTGAGCTTAAACATAAAAAGGAAGCTTACAGGAAGTGGAAGCTTGGTCCGATGACCAAGGAGGCATATAAAGATATTGCTAGGGACTGCAGGGATAAAATCAGAAAGGCCAAAGGACAAATGGAGCTGCGGCTAGTGAAGGATGTAAAGGATAACAAGAAGGGGTTCTACAAGTATGTTAATAACAAGAAGAGGATCAGGGATGGTGTAGGCCCCTTGCTGAATAGGGCAGGCATCCTTGTGACAGAGGATGAGGAAAAAGCCGAGGTGCTCAATGCATTTTTTGCTTCAGTTTTCACAGGCAGGGTCAGCCCCCAGCCCACTACCATGGGTGTGGCAGATGGGAGAGAAGAAGAGAAGCCCTTGGTGATGGAAGGTCAGGTTAGGGACTGCTTAAAGAAGCTGGATGTGCCCAAGTCCATGGGGCCGGACGAACTGCATACAAGAGTGCTAAGGGAACTGGCCGATGAGATTGCAGCACCGCTGGCCGTTATCTTTCAACACTCATGGAGAACGGGGGAGGTGCCAGAGGATTCAAAAAAAGCAAATGTAGTGCCTATTTTCAAGAAAGGGAAAAAGGAGGGTCCGGGGAATTATAGACCAGTCAGCCTCACCTCAATCCCTGGAGCAGATTCTCAAAGAACCCATCCTCAAACACTTAGAGGAAAATAAAGTGATCAGGAACAGTCAGCATGGATTTACCAGGGTAAATCATGCCTGACCAATCTCATCTCCTTCTATGATCAAAATGACTGGTTTTCTGGATGCAGGAAGAACTGCTGATGTCATACACCTTGATTTTAGCAAGGCTTTTGATACAGTTTCCCACAGCATTCTCATTGGCAAATTAAGGAAGTATGGGTTGGATAGGTGGACTATAAGGTGGATAGAAAACTGGCTAGATCAACGGTTTCAGCGTGTAGGAATCAATGGTTCCATGTCTAGCTGACAGCCAGTCACAAGTGGTGTGCGCCAGGGGTCGGTCCTGGGGCCGGTTCTGTTCAACATTTTCATCAATGATCTGGATGATGGAATAGACTGCACTCTCAGTAAGTTTGCGGATGACACCAAGCTGGGGGGAACAGCAGACACGTTGGAGGGCAAGCACAGGATTCAGGGAGACCTAGATAAATTGGAACAGTGGGCCAATAGAAATCTTATGAGGTTCAATAAGGACAAGCGTAAAATCCTGCATGTGGGATGAAAAAACCCCATGCACTGCTACAGTCTGGGAAACATTCAGCTAAGTAGCAGCACTGGAGAAAAGGACCTGGGAGTCATGGTGGATGGGAAGCTAGATATGAGTCAACAGTGTGCTCTTGCTGCCAAAAAGGCCAATGGCATACTGGGCTGCATCAAAAGAAGTATTACCAGCAGATCAAGAGATGTGATCATTCCCCTCTATTCTGCACTGGTGAGGCCACATCTAGAATACTGTGTTCAGTTTTGGGCTCCCCACTACAAAAAGGACAGGGACATGCTAGAGAGTGTTCAGAGGAGGGCAACCAAAATGATCAAAGGGCTAGAGCACAAGCCCTATGTGGAAAGCCTGAAAGCATTAGGCTTATTTAGTCTGCAGAAGAGAAGATTGAGGGGGGATTTGATAGCAACCTTCAACTACTTGAAGGGATGCTCTAAGGAAGATGGAGCTCGACTGTTCTTGGTAATAACAGAGGACAGAATGAGGAGTAAAGGTCTCAAGTTGCAGTTAGGGAGATCGAGGCTGGATATTAGAAAAAACTTTTTTACTAGGAGAGTGGTGAAGCCTTGGAATGAGCTGCCAAGGGAGGTGGTGGAATCTCCATCTTTGGAGGTGTTTAAGGCCCAGCTGGACAAAACCATGACTGGGATGGTTTAGTGGGAGTGGTCCTGCCTCTGGCAGGGGCTTGGACTAGATGACCTGTGAGATCCCTTCCAACCCTATGATTCTATGAACAGAGAGGCTGGGAAACCCCATGGGGAGAAAGAGGGAATTCCAGCATAGGAAGCAGCCCAGGATGTAATCAGCAAAGCTGGGGACTTCATACACTTTGGCTGCATATCGTATGGCTCCTAGGATGGAACCTGGAGTAGAAGGTGGACCCAGGTTTCCTTACCACCCACTCGGAAGCGGCTCCAGTGGAGCGCTTAACTGGAAGATTGCCTGGGTCACTGTGGAAGTGACAGAGACTTCGAAGGATTATATCCTGAATGGAGGATCACTGAGTGACCTGGCCAGAAGGCGAAGCCACATAGAAGACCCTGTGGTTTCAGGAGAGACAGTCACTGCAGACCAGAGAGAAAGCTGGAGTGACAGTGGATGACTCCAGAATGAAGCATTCATCTTGTGAGCTAATCCCCAGAGCAGGCAGTAGGAGATGCCAGTCTAGATGTGAGTGGAGCACTCCAAGACAAGAGGTTTTAATTAAACTCTGTTCTTTTGGGTGGAGAAACACCAATATTTGCCAATCTTCAGTATATAAGTAGTAGTGCTCAGATCATAACAACAGCTCTGTTGTGCTTTTCAGTTCACCATAGAAAATAATGATGTTTCTGACACAACTACTGAACACACAAGAGATAGACACACAGGGCAACAGAGAGGAAAAAAAAATCAGAGAGCTCATTATTCTTTAATGTCTCTTGAATGTATTAGTAACTATAGCTGATGAATTCCACCTCTGTGTAGAGAATTATCCCCTTTGTCAAATGAATGAATGGGAGACATCTCTGGCGGAGAAACCAGATAATCAGAGAGGCAAAGTATTCCAGCTGATGACAGTCTCTTGAGAGTAATCTCCAAATCTAAGGTTTTTCAGAAACAAAAGAATAGCAGCCTCATGGTTCATATACGCCTTCACATACCAGGTAGTTTGAATTTGAGATTTAATTACAATTCTTGACAATTGAATCTTTAAAACAGGCCTGATCTAAAACTTACCAAAGTTAAGTGGATTCCTTCCACTGACGTTACGGGTTTTGGATCAACTCTTCAGTGAACAGTGACTGATCTAACCAAACCCATTTCTCTCACACAAAACAAGTTGCCTCCTTTAGTGATATTACATCAACTAATGACGATGGCCTCACACAAAAATCTAAGAGGCTTAGCTTATATCTATCTATCTATATATATATGTTAGGAAAAATTATAGTAGTCATGGTAGTCTACGAACTGATATGTGCACTATATCTATTTTTTCCTTCGCCTACTTCTTTAATTTCCATGAGGAAATGTTTTCAAAAATATTTTTCTGCTTATTTATGTTATTTAATCAGAGAAAATAATCAGATCATTTCTAGACTGATTCCCTAGGAGTACAGAAGACTCATCAGGTTGGTAAAAGCACTCTTACACTTGAGTTAGCTAGTTAAAATCAATTCTACCCTCAAGACTAAGAAAATCACCACCATTTGAGAGATAATTGCTGGTCAATGGGAAATCAATAAGGACATGATTTGGTCAGGGAGGTCTTGGATTCTGTGACTTTCAGGGACCTTTCTGACTTCCAGGGCTGTCACTGAATAGCTAATCCATCAGTCAGCCTAGAGACTGCTACCAAACACCTGATCAGCCAGTAAACCTAGGGCCACAGAACAGTAGAGCTGGAAAAGCCTTAAGTCCCAGCAGCTGTTTTCCTTCTCTACAAGGTATTTTTAGTAACAGACAAGGACAGGTCCTGACTTCTTTGAGTTTTTATTTATTGTCCATTACTTGTTCATGACTATTACTAAAAATACCCTATGGCTGAATCCTAATCTTAGAAATGAACGAGTGACCCAAATCCAATCTAAGTAGATGCATTAACAATAAAATCAATTAGGCACTAAATACTCACATTTGTTGGCACAATTAATAGAGATTCAAGTGTGTAATGCATAGTAAAGTTGAACTACCTGCTCAGTCCTCATATGCCCCAACTTGGGATTCAAGATCTGTATTGACATATTGGCGAAGTATGGTAGCACTTCACATAAAACTTAATGGGGACTCTCATATGGTTTTGAGGATGGAGTTTAGAGATGAAGAGACACACTAATGAGATATGGTAAGTTCCCATTTTTATATTACTCCCCCTTAATATAGATCAAAACAATTAGTAGTTTGGCCATTTAATCTTCATAAAACTAAAGGGATGTTACATACCATTTTTCACTTTTTTGTGTCTGTTATAATGCAAAAGCAAACATTTACATTATGTATACTCATCTATCTAAAAACTCATCAGACATCACAGAAGCCTTGGGAAATGCTAATGAAGAACTTTATTAGTATATGTGCTAATTCCAAAGCAAATGGACATTGTGATGATTACCTGAGGTCTGAGCCTCAAAGTGCATTCTTCAGCCATCATCATTAAAGGAAAACCCTTCACAGGTAGCAACACTGTCAGCTTGTCTTTTGGTAGAAGATATAAGAATGGATTCAAAGAAAGAGCTCTTATCTATGAACTGTTTTAATGCTTGCAGAGAACCCTGCCAGATGAAAGGTGCAGCTTCCCAGAGACAAGTGAATGCTCTGAAAGACTTTCAGAAAACTAGCTATTTATTACATTGCTGCCAACATTTGGAGTTATGAACTATGATTCACCTGGTCACATATTTTACCCACTTTAACCTCTCAATAACTTTTTTCCTTTTTAAAGCTAATGAAGTTTTTAGTAAGTTTATTACAGAATTGGCTGCCAGCATTCCCTCTGGTGTAAGATCCAGAATACAAATTGGCAAGTGGGTAAGTGACTAGTTGATAACTGATAAGGGGTAAGTGACTGGTTTTTCTAGACAGGGAGAAACCTGATGTGGTGTGATTTTTGGTGTAAGTGACCATAACCACAAAGTCCACTTTGTCAAAGGGGGCCAAGATAGGCTGGAGGGTTGAAAGGGTGTCTGTAACTCCATGGTATAGCTGGTATAGCAATCTAAGAGTTTACATTTGTTATTCGTTTGGTGAAATCTAATTATACACTATAACTTCAAATATTGCAAAAACCACAAGAGCCCTGTGACACATTTAAGACTAACAAATTTCTTTGGATATAATCTTTCATGGGTTGCAATCCGCTTCATCAGATGCATGAAGTAGAAACTACAGTTAGGAGGTATACATACACATGTAAAGGTGAGATGCATTACAATAGGGACGGCAAGTACCAACAAAATTAATTCAGTTAGGATAGATGAGGTCCATTCACAACAGCTGATTAGAAGGTGAAAATGTGTGAATAGGGACAACGCTTTCTGTTATGAAATAACCTTTCCAAATCTCTGTTCAGACCCAATCTGATTGTGTCAAGTCTGCAGATGAATTCCAGCTCTGAAGGTTCATGATGAAGCCTGCTTCTGAAGCTCTTTTGTTGAAGTATGGCAACTTTCAAGTCTGCTACTGAGCGTCCAGGGATAGAGCCCTGAGTGGATACAAAAATGTGGAACCACATCTGATCTGCACCTGCTCAGTGATAACATTAATCCGATCTGAAATCCGCATGCCTGGGTTTAGCTGCATCTGTAACCACAGCTGCAACCGAGCTTGGGCTCACATACAACTATTCAGCCTTTGACTGGTTCATTCCCCATATGGGTCCCACCCACTTTTTCCTTTCTTGTTTGTGGTTCGCATGCTGTGCTATCAATCAGATTTCTTTGCCCACCTATGAAATCTCTGATTGACAGCAATGGCTTGCCAACTGGAAGCAAGAAAAGGAAGAAGTGGGCAGGGGAATGAGCCAATCAAAGGCCAGCAGTGAGTCTCCAAGTCCCACCTTGAGACTCTGATAGGCTGGCAGATCACAATCTAGGATTGGCCAGAGCGCTTCCTGGTTCCCCTGCATGCTGCTGACACAGACCAGTGCAGCAGCTTCAGCAAAGGATCGCAGTGTGATAAGGTAACAATAGAAGCTGCATCCGTGAGTCGATCTGCAGCAATGGGTCTGCGGTTATCCACACCTGCACCCACAGATGTGGATACCCGCAGATCTGCAGCAGATACCCACGGATTTGCAGGGCTCTATCCAGGGAGACTGAAGTGCTCTCCTATGTGTTTATGGATGTTACCATTTTTTATATCAGATTTGTGTCTATTTATTCTTTTGCATAAGGACAGTCCAGTTTGGCCAATGTATATGGCAGAGGGGCATTGCTGGCACATGATGGCAAACATCCCTCTGAAACCATCTCTTACAAGTTTCTGCCCTTGCCTTCTGACTGTCTACCTGAGGTAGCCATGCATACTTGTGAGCTATTCCAGACATGGTGAGAGAATACATACTCTCAAACTAATATAATTACAAAAAAGTTATCAGTACAAAACAGAATCAGTA
This sequence comes from Podocnemis expansa, assembly GCA_007922195.1. Taxonomy (NCBI): domain Eukaryota; kingdom Metazoa; phylum Chordata; order Testudines; family Podocnemididae; genus Podocnemis; species Podocnemis expansa. The sequence goes on from ML682008.1 coordinate 12,056,586, forward strand.
TAAGGAAAAGCAAGTTTTGAGGTTCTTCAGCAAAATTACTTGATCTTCTCCTGGGTTCCCCATACAGAAGCATATCTTTCTCAATCTCTGAACACAGACTGCGTGGGAAATGAAAGAGAAATGTATTTTTATACAATTCCATGGCTCACCATCCAGTCAGGTTATAACAAAAAAAAGATGATGTAAAGATGACGTTCCCTAAAATTCAGTCCCAACACATTAAAAGAAAAGATACATGCAACTAATACTTCTAAGATATTGATGTAACTGATCCACACTGGCACCCAGTAAACTGATGCAAAACTTTAGGGGAAATCTTTATTTTTTGGAGGCAACTAAGCACCATCATCACTGAACAAAACATCTGTGACAACAGCCCATGCCACCCTCTAAGTCCTTCCACAAAATCAAACTTCCAAAACTAAGCAGGCCACAAACAAACTTCCTTGAAAAAGCCTTTAATCTTTCAGAAAAACCTGGAAGAAAAAAAGTGGTTACTAACCTTTAAATAACTCTTGCTCTTCAAGATGTATTGCTCATATATATCCCACGTTAGGCGTGCACGTGTTGTGTGCACTGTTGCCAGAGATTTTTTCAGTCAGTGGCATCTGTTGGGCCAGCTCTAGTGCCATCAGGTGCCATGTGATAATGTGACTGTGTAAGGGGCCTGACTGCTCCCTCATACTCTCAGTTCCTTCTTGCTGGCTAACTCTGACACAGGGCTAGGCAAATGGTTTGCAGAATGGACATGAGCAACACATCTCAAAGATCAATTGTTACAAAAAGTCTAGTGACCTTTTTTTCCTTCTTCGAGTGCTTACTCACATCCACTCCATGTTAGGTGGCTTCCAAGCAGTGCCTGAGGAGGTGGACTGGGAATTCATGGGCACATGGATTATAAAACTTGGCTTCATCTCTAGATCCCTGGATGATGGTGTAGTGGGAAAAGAAAATAAGTATTGGTACAGAGTATAGCTAGGATCAGGCTAATGCTGGCTTTCACTTTAAACTCAGAACACCCCTTGATCAGCTAGTCATCGAGCTAAGGGTAGACTCGAACACCTCACCTTATGTGGAAAGCCACCTCTACTTCCATGCACTGAAGGTCTGTCAAACAGGCCTAAAGGAAGGACAGTGAATAGGTAGTAGGTCTGGTTTGTGATAAACCCCAGGAACCTCCTGACTCCAGAAAATGAAGACAGAAATAGACATCTTTCAAGTCAAGGGTGGTGTACCACTCTCCTGGATCAATGGAGACCATCTCTTACTGAATGGGGCCAGCAACCTAGTGATGGACAGTGCAAAAAAGGCTGAAGTACTGCTTTTTTTTAATCTCAGTCTTCAAAGGCAGGGTCAGCTCCCAGGCTACTGCACTGTGCAACGCAGAATGGGGAGAGGGAGAGCAGCACTCGCTGATGCAATATCAAGTTAGGGACAACTAAGAGATGTTGGATGTGCACAAGCCTACTGGGCCAGATGAACTCCATCGAAGGGTGCTGAGGGAGTTGGCCAATGTGATTGCAGAACCACTGCCCATTATCTTTGAAAACTTGTGGTGATCGGGGGAGGCCCTGGATGATCAGAAAAAGGCAAATACAGTACCTAGCTTTGAGAAAGGAAAAAAGGAGGATCTGGAGAACTACAGACCAATCAGCCTCACCTGAACCCCTGGAAAAATCATGGAGCTTGTCCTCAAAGAATCCACTCTGAAAAACTTGGAGGAAAATGGGGTGATCAGAAACAGTCAGCATGGACTCACTAAGGAAAAATCATGTCTGACCAACCTGATTGCCTTCTGTGATGAGATGACAAGCTTTGCTGATGTGGGTCTATCCGCCAACATGATATACCTTGACTTCAGCAAAGCTTTTTATATAGTTTCTCACAGCATTCTTGTCAGCAAATTAAGAAAGGATGGTCTGGATGAATGAACCGTAAGGTGGATAGAAAGCTGGCTAGATCATCAGACTCAGCAGATAGTCATCAATGGCTCAATGTTTAGTTGGCAACCAGTACCAACCAGAGTGCTTCAAGGATTGTTCCTGGGGCCGATGTTGTACAACATTTTCATTAATAATCTGGGTGATGGGACAGATTGCACACTCAGTAAATTTGCAGATGATACCAAGCTGTGGCAAATGATAGACACATTGGGGGGTAGGGATAGGATTCAGGGAGACCTAGACAAGTTGGAACATTATACCAGACAAAATTTCACGAGGTTTGACAAGGAGAAGTACAAAGTCCTGCATTCAGCATGGAAAAATCCCATGTACCACTACAGGCTGGGGACTGACTGGCTAAATTGCACCTCTGTAGAAAAGGACATGGGGGTTACAGTAGACGGGAAGCTGGATATAAGTCAGCAGTGTGCCCTTGTTGCCAGAAAGGTCAACGGCATATTGGGCTACACCAGAAGCAGCACTGCTAGTCGATCAAGGAATGCAATTATTCCCCTCTATTTGGCACTGGTGAGGGCACATCTGGAATACTGTGTCCAGTTTTGGGTGCTGCACTACAGAAAGGATGTTGACAAATTAGAAAGAGTCCAGCAGAGGGCAATGAAAATGATTAGGGGGGTGGGGCACATGACTTACAATGAAAGACTGAAGGAAGTAGGCTTGTTTAGTCTGCAGAAGAGAAGACTGAGGGCGCTTTGATAACTACCTTCAACTACTTGAAGGGGTGCTCCAAAGAAGAGAGCTAGGCTATTCTCAGTGGTAACAGAAGACAGAACAAGGAGCAATGCTTTCAAGCTGCAGCTGGGGAGGTCTAGGTCAGTGGTTTTCAAACTTTTTTCCTTAGCACCCAGTTTAAGAAATTATTTATGCCCGCAACCTAAAAATTACGTCTTTAAACAACGAATTCTAATCATTTGGCGATGGCAGTAGAGAGTGCTCCAACCCAGTGCCTAAGGGCCTGCAACCCGTTACTGGGTCCCAACCCTAAGCTTGAAAACCACTGGTCTAGGTCGGATATTAGGAAAAACTCTCTCACTAGGAGGGTGGTGAAGCACTGGAATGGGTTGCCTAGGGAGGTGGGAGAATCTCCATCTTTGGAAACTATTAAGACCAGGCTGGATAAAATCCTGGCTAGGATGATTTAGTGGGAGTGGTCCTGCTTTTAGCAAGAGGCTAGACTAAATGACTTCATGAGGTCCCTTCCAGCCCTAATATTCCATGATTCTATGAACCTCAGCTTCTTGAGATAATTGTTGAGCTGTTATAGGTCTAGACAGGGTCACAGACCCCATTTGGCCTTTGGGATTAGAAAATAATGTGAGTAAAATCTTTTCTTTCCCAAGTTCTGAGATACCTCCTCCACAGTCCCTATCTTCAGATGGGCTTGCACCTCCTGGACCAGAAATTGTTCAGGCGAAAAGCCCCTGAAGATGGATAGGGATGCAGATGAGAATGAAGGGATAGAAAAAAACTGAAGCATGTAACCTTCCTTAGCATGCTCATTTCCCGACAGCCCAAGAGGATGTGCAACCACCCAGGGCTCAAGTAGAAGAGACAGTCTGAAAACAAAGTTGTAGGGGGGTGGGAATTGGAGCAGGACCTGGTATGGGAAGTGATATAATACCCCTGAGGTGCCCCTTCAAAAGTTCTGCTTGGCATCTCCCAGAAATTGACGTGAACCTGGTAGCAAGACTCAGGTAGATGAGGCAGTTGCCTACAATTACAACTCATGCTCTGCTTTTTAAACAGGTCCTAGCAAGGTGGCAGTTGAGAAGCAGGATTACTGTCGAGGTCTGAAATGCTTCCTCAAAGATGCCAGGACATAGAGGGCCACGGATCAGAGGATGGCCCCAGAATCTTTCAGACCATGGATTTTTAGGATCATTTGCACAGAGATGAGGGTGATTCCTTCAAAGAGAAGATACTGAATGGATTGCTGAACCTCCAGTGGCAGCCCTGAGGATTGGAGCCAGGAACTTCTGTACATGAACATGTTTAAAGCCACTGATCTACCTGTGGTGTCAAATATATGTAGAGCAGCCAGTAAGTAGGTCATGGCTATTGTATTCCCTTCCCTTTGAGCAAAAAATTCCTACTTGGACTCCCTCAGGCTGCAAGTCCTTAAACTTGCCATGGAGTCCCATTATAGCAGGGGTCTCAAACTAAAATCACCTTGAAGGCTGCATGACAACTAGTACGTTAGCCCGAGGGCCGCACCACTGAAACCTTTTCATACAACGATACTGCAAATATCAGTAACGATCATGTCATTGCGGGTCACAGGCTTTAGGGGCCACATGTTTGAGACCCCTGCATTACAGTCATACCTCCCCAGCAAGGCCTTGTCATTGGAGATGCAAAGCTGTATCCAAACAGAAGAGTAAATCATTCTACCAAAGAGATTTAGTTTTTCTGAGTCGTTTTGCTTGAGGGTTGCACTTTGCTGTCTTTCCATGCCTCTCTCATTGGCTACTGTCACTGAAAGTAACCCAGGACGAGGGTGAGAATGTAGGCTTTAATATCTTTTGATAGGAACATAGTACTTTTTCTCTGCCTTTTTTTTTTTTTTTTTTTTTTTACATGGGACGCAGAGCAAATAGAGCTTGCTGTAAGAACCATAACAGCCCTGTTGAGGAACAGAATCACTTTGGTGGGGCCACCATGGCCAGAAATGTCAATGAGCTGCATGAGGACTCTTTAATAACCTCCACACCACTAACCCCACTATAGAAGCCACCCTTTTCAATGGGTCCCGGAAAGCCATAAAATTGTCCTACGGCTCCGATCTGCTCAGTCCAAAGACAGTTTCTTCTGCGGAAGAGGAAGAAGAGGCCATTTGGGGGCCTTCCTCCTCCTCTTCTGCACTAACCACATCATGTGGGCCTAAGTGTTGGTACTGGGCCTGGCACAAAAATCTAAGTCAAGTGCGAGATGGTGAGGAGAAGGAACTCTTCTCTCAGCCACCACAGAATATGAACAGTGAGAAAATCTCATTGATTCCAAAAAGGCCACTGGACCTGTGCTGACCATTGTCCTCCAGGCCAGGTGCAGGAGGGCACTTGAACCAAGATTGGCTGGGACGTAAATCAGGCCCCCCTTGATTTTGTGCAGGGCTCCAACTCTAAGAGAGACTCAGCCTGGGAGGAAGTGCTACCCTTCTCTTCCCCTTGCTAGCGCTGAGGGTCTGGAGCTCAGGGCCAAAGCATGCAAGCCTTTGCAAACATCAGCAGGGATGGTTCCCCCTGGTCAGAACCAAAGAACCCAGTCCTGAATAAGAGCTTGGGGTAATATGATCTCCTCTGCTCAACAATCTTGCTGGTTGCTAGGAGTTGTCCCATCAGGGTCAGCAGTACTATGATAGTTTTCAGGTCCCTGACTACTGCAAAGGCTTCATCCATGGACAGCACCATGATCCCAATGGCACCACAATGTCTCCTGCCCCCATCTCCTCCCTAGTGCATGTGGACAGTCCTGCACCAGAGTCTATGGCATTAGAGAACAGGACAGAATCAAATACACTGCTTGAAGAGCAGAGGTGAAAGAACAGCCTGACATGGGTCACACTATACTGCTCTCTCCTGCTTGTCCCTTTGTGGCTCTGGGAAGTAACTCCTCTTGGACCGCTCTTTCTTGTATTCTTTCTCAACACTGATGACAGGAAATGGTGCTGAGAAACTTTTGTTCCTGACACTGCACTGAAGCTGTGGTACTCGGTGCTAAGTTACACCAGCCTTGCTCTAACACTGGTTTAAGTGCAGTTTCCTTCACAATAGCCTTAAGCTAGCCTTCCTGTCCTTTTTCATACAAAGCTTGACGTCAACGCAATGCTCTTGTAGATAAGTTTCCTCAGACACTTCAAACATCTGGATTGTGGGTCATTCACTGACATGGGCTTGGCACAGGGTTTAAAGCCTGGAGACCATGACCAACCCTAGCTGGAAGATACCCATCAAAGCTATAAGAAGGGGGCCTACCTACATATAGTACAGTACTTTGTACACTACTAGTAGAAAACAAACTGAAGGTAATTAAACTGTAGAATAATAGAATCACTCAACGATCACCTTGCTAAAGCAAGTAAAGCTGTACCAGCAACTATCATGGGTGGTAAGAAGGATCTGAGAGTATGCAGAACTGGCCAGGCTCCTTACATAAGCACAAAGCATCAGAGGGCACTAGCGCCAGCCTAATGAAAACTGCTATGGGAAAGAATCTATGGTGACGGTACATGCAGTGCATACACACCTAGCGTGGAATGGACATGATCAAGCACTCAAAGAAGTCTTAATACAATGACTCATCCACTTTAAAAGTGCAGCTGGAAATAGCCACAAGTCACAAAATATCAACTAGGAACTGTTTTTTAGATGATTTCTGTCTTAAGCTCCTAACTGTCTACTTATATGATCTAGCTTTCCCAAGCAGATTAACATTACTGAAAAAAACCCTAGAAATTAAGGTTAACACAATCGTTCACATTAAACTGAGTTGCTATATCATAAAAGAATTCTGTGCCAGGACATAAGACAGCTCTGCTTCTATGAAAGACTGTTAAAACTACAAATTCAAGAGCTCACTCACTTATGTTTGATATTACAGCTGCCAGAAAAGTCATTTTTGGGGAGAGATTTTATAGTGCAGCAAAATGTACAATTTTCATCAACAAATAGTGTTTTGATTACTCACATTTTCTTTCCATTGCACTTAAGTTATGGCCTGTTTTTAACAGTTGCTTTCACAGAATCTGAGGTATGCCTAAGATTGTAAGCTATCTGAAGATTTAGACTTTTATACATTAGTATCATTTTTGATACTTACATAAATGTTGGTTTTGCATAATAGGTAAGAAATCTTAAACATTTTCCATGATGTAAAAAAAGGACTTGAAAATTATAAGCTGCCAAAATACACACTTGCATGAAAAATTATGAACCACAACGACTTACGAGGCTCGGCCTACAACCCTTGGGGATTTTGGGGATGTGATATGACAGGCTCAAAAAAATTTTATAACGCTTTCTGTTGTGGCATCTAACAATTGTTAGCCATTTCTCAAAATACAGTGTAATTTTTGTATTGCACTTTGTTCTCAAAGGTCAAATTCCTTTATTACTTTTGAGCACTATGACTACTCTTATTGGATAAATACCATTGAGACTCTAAGCAAACATTCAGAAATGGAGGAATCAAATCTCCTACACATTTAAGTGGTGAGACTGTTAAAAAACCAGCATGCTGAGGTTAAATACATTTTTCTTCTAGGAATAATACAGTTCACTTATGCTATCTAGAAAGAAAACTGATATTTTATTTCATTTTATTTTTTTCCCCTTTCTTAGCCACTGTGTCTGTTCAGGAAAATCTGTGCACCCAAAATGGAAGCCAAATGTGGCTCAACACAAGTAAAATGAGCATTTTCCAGGACTAATATGATCTCATATCAGTCAAACAAAGGAAACATATTTTGTAAATAATTATTTATAAGAAAATATTTATTTTCCCAGCAGACACAGTTAAAACTAAATCCCCAGTACGAAAATAGAGAGGATCCCAATGACATCAGTAGGAGTTGGATAAAGTTCTAAAGATATTAGTAAAACAAACAAGGAATCCTGGGGCACATGTGTGTTGGAACAGTTTTATTTGTTGCACAGATGAATATTTAGAATAAGCTTTTTCTTTTTACATCATTTATTTATGCCCAAATTGTTTTAAGTACATTCCCTTTTCCATTTACTTTCCCTCTCTCTTTCTTCGTATTAATGAAGAATTTATTCCCATCATGATGTATGGTGAATAACAAATGTTAAGATTATATTTTCTACTTCTTGCAATACTGCTTTAACTTACTCAGATACAGTTCTTAACTGTTAAGAACTGCATTAGCACAGGCTCAATTGTTGTACAATATATATACTGACTTGGCTAAACTGTCATAAAATTCTGTTAAAGTATATTTTTATTATAACATAAAATCAATAATATGCTGGCTAAAAATATGAGGTTACCAAAAAAATAAGCTAATAACAGAGAAGAAATACAATGAAAACAAGGAGTCTATCACAGACAGCATGTCAAAAGATGCATGTATTCTATTGCCAAAAGTTAAAATTTGCATACTCATATCCCACTGTGGAGAAATAATTCAACAAACAGGGAGGTCTTCTATGTGTTTACAGTTATCAAGCCATACTATTATGAAGCAAGCACATTTGTGGGTGTCAAATATCCTTGAAAAGAATTTTAAGTACAGTACATTTAAGATGAGTACATTTGTAAGTGCCTGAATACAAATGTTAGAAATCTAAATCCTAAAGTGGGTGAACACAAATGCCTAGTATTAAATGCAAATATTAAATATATTAGGCATCACAGAGACTCAGTGGAACAATTATAATCAAATACCCATGTTAATACCAGGATACAAATTAAATAGGAATAAGTCAGGCTGGTGAAGGAGTGGCACAGAATGTGAAACAGGAGAATCGCTGCCCCGGGAAAGGCCCCAGGGCACCGGCCCAGGCCCTGCCCCCTGGCCGCAGGCCACGCTCCCGGCTGGGGAAAGGGCTGGGAGCGGCTGCCGCAGCTGCAAACAGCTGGGCCCCAGATCTCCGGCCCAATTGGGATGGAGACCGGGAGAGGTGGGGCCCCGCCAGACCCAGGGCACTGGCACCAGGATTCAGGGCATGGGCCCTGTGTGCCCGGCACAAGTGTCGCCCCTGATGTGAAACCAAGCATACAGTCAAATACGGTAAAAATTTTTAAGTGAATCTCACTATGCCAGGTGTTGGCAACCAGGCAGGGGCAAAGAGTCACCCCCCTTCCCCTCCCTCCACAACTGAATGAGTGGGAGCCAGCCCAGCGGCCCTGCCTACCATCCAGCCCTCCTTCCCAGGAGCAGCTGGCAACTGAGCTGCAGCTTCCGGAAGCAGGGCCCTGGAACAGCCCCTCCACGGTGCTGCAGGCTGCTTCAACCTGCCCACTCCAGGAGACTGCTTCGCCCCCAGGCCTTGAATGGGGCCCATTCAGCCCAGGGGTGGCCAGGTCAAAGCGGCCTGAACTCCACAGAGGGGCCGTTGCAGGGCCCTGCCTCCGCAAGCCACAGTTCTCCCTGTCGCTCCAGGGAAGGAGGGCTGGCTGGTAGGCAGGGCCTCTCTGCTCCTCCCTGCCAGGAGAGGGAGGGACAGAGGGAAGTACGTGCCGCCTGTGCCCCCCACCCCTCTCCGGCTGGCTCTAGCTAATGCCATTGGGGGGTAGGCAGGAGTGGCAAGCCAGGAGTCCCCGGAGCACACCTGGCTCCCTGGCAGAGATTGCCAAGGATCCAGAAGGGGATGCTCAGTGAGCCAAAGGTGGCTCGCTGAGCCTGTGTTGCCAATCCCCGCACTATACTGTAGAATTTCTATGGATAGAAATTCCATGTTTTAATAATAAGTGTATAGCGGTAGGATTATACTATTGCCCGTCTGACCAGGATGATGCTGCTGCTTATGAAATGCTCAGAGAGATTAGAGAGGACATGCAGTAGAGAAGAGAGGATAAACCCCTCAGAGATTCTGTGAGCCCTGGCCCTAAGTCTAAGGGCACAGGCAGGTTCTAGCTTATTAGGGCTGAGTCACAGCCTGGGTTTCATAAGGCAAGGGAGAACAGCTGGAGACCTGGCCCAGCAGAGGATATAGGCCTGGGCAGGAAACCAGAGCAAGGAGACGTGATCAAGCAGGGCAGGGTGATGCTGGATGTGGGCCTGTTACGCTGGTCTAGAGGGAGAGCAGAACGTTAAGCCACAGAGTCCCAGGGATATCTGGGGCTGGAGTGGTGGGATTCTCTGTGATTACTGTAAATAAAGAGCACGGGTGACTGAGAATGTATTAGCTCAGGACAGGATGCAGAGATACAATCTCTAATAATGAATGCTTCATGGAGAAGTTGGTTTTGGAACCAACAAAGGGTAATTCTTGATAAAATCCTCAAGCACATGGGCTCTGGTCCAAGAGCTGACTATAGCTTAATTGCTCAGTAACAGTGACCCTAATGTAATTAAACCCAGCATACCTGTAGGGGGAAAAATACCACAGAACCCAGCACAGTAACATTTAATTTCAACATGGGGAACTACAAAACAATAAGGAAGCTAATTAAACAAAAATTCATCCAAACAGTCACAACAATGAAATGCTTGTAAAGTGCACCAAAAAAAAAAAAAATTAACATACCATAATAGAAGCTTTCTCTAAATTACACTGCAAATAAACAAAAAACAACAAAAGGACCAAAAACACAACACCATGTCTAAACAACAAAATAAAAGAGGTGGTTAGAGAAAAAGACAACCTTAAACAACAGGAAGTTGAACCCTATGGAGGAAAACAGAAAGCACCATGAACTCTAGAAAATCAAGTGTAAAAATATAGTTATATAGGCTAAAAAAAAGTGAAGAGCAACTAGCAGAATACAAAACCTAAACAGCAAAAAAACCAAACCAACCACTCCACCTATCCCCCATAACCTCATCAGAATCAGGCAGCCTGCCAAACAATCAGTGGGACCAATCGATGACCTAGATGCAAAAGATTCACTCAAGGAAGACAAGACTGTTGTGGGCAAATTACATGAATTCTCTGCATCCATCTTCACTGCAAAGGATGTGCAGGAGATTCCTAAACCTGAGCCATTCTTTTTAGGCAAATCTGAGGAACCATCACAGATTGAGGTGTCAATAGAGGAAACTTTGAAGCAAAGAGATAAAATTAAAGAGTTCTAAATACTCATGACCAGTGCTAAAAGAACTCAAATATGAAACTGCAGAGCTAAACAACTGAAGTATGTAACTTATAACTCAAATCAGCTTCTGTAGACCCACAGACTTTAAGATCACAAGGGACAATTATGATCATCTAGTCTGAACTCCTGCACAACGCAGGCTGCAGAATCTTAAACACCCATTCCTGCAATAGACCCCTAATCTATGACTGAGTTACTGAAGTCCTCAAATAATGGTTTAAAGACTTTGAGGTACAGAGAATCCACCCCAAATGCATGCCCCATGCTGCAGATGAAGGCTAAAACTGCCCAGATTCTCTGACAATCTGTCATGGGGGAAAATTCCTTCCCAACCCCAGATATGGCAATCAGCTAAACCCTGAGCATGTTTGCAAAACTCGCAAACCAGACACCCAAGAAAAAATTCTCTGTTGTAACTCAGAACCCATCCTATCTCACATCCCATCACAGGTCACTGGGCGTATTGATTGCTGTTAGTTAAGGTCAATTAATTGACAACTTAAGATGTCTCATAATACCATACTACCATAAACTCAGTCTTGAAACCAGTTAGCATTTTTGCCTCACACTGCTCCCTTTGGAAAGCTGTTCAGACTTCACTCCTTTGGAGGTTACAAACCTTCATCTAACTTCAAATCGGAACTTCGTAATGGCCAGTTTATATCCATTAGTTCTTGTGCTCACACTGATGCTGAACTTAAGGAATTCTCTCTCCACTGTATTTACAGAGAGCAATCATATCAACCCTCAGTCTTCTTTTGGTTAGGCTAAACAAGCAATACTCTTTGAGTCTCTACCAGATGACTAGATAACTAAAATGACATTAGTTTTTAAAAATGACTCCAGAGGAGATCCTGGACATTATAAGCAGGTAAGTCTAACTTTCATACCAGGAAAATTGGTTGAAGCTACAGTGGAGAACAAATTATAAGACACACAAAAACAACATATTGGGGAAGAGACAACAGAGCTTTTGTAAAGGGAAATCATGCCTCACCAATCTATTATCATTCCTTCGAAGGAGTCAAGAACTATGTAGACAAGAGCGATCCAACATATATAATAAACTTGGACTTTCAAAAAACCTTTTACAAATTCTCCTTATGAAGGGCTCTTACCCAAAGAAAGTAGTCATGGAATAAGAGGGAAGGTCCACTCATAACTTATTAACTGGTTAAACAATAGGGGGAAAAGGTATAAATGCTAATTTTTTACCATGGACACACACACACACACACACACACACACAGGTCCCCAAGGATCTGTATAGTGGAACCAGTGCTGATGAACATATTCATGAATGACTCAGAAAAAGGAGTAAAAAGTGATGCAGAAAAGTTTGCATATGACACAAAATTATTCCAGGCAATTAAGTCCAAAGCTGACTTCAAAGTGTTACAAAGGGATCTCACAAAAATGACTGACTTGGCAATAAAATGACAGATGAAATTCAATGCTAATAAACACAAAGTAATGCACACTGGAAAACTGTCCCAACTATACCCACAAAACAATGGGGATTAAACTGGCTGTTACCACGCAAGAAAGATATTTTGGAATCATTGCAAATAGGTCTCTGAAAATATCTGTTCAATCTACAGCAGCAGTCAAAACAGCTAACAGAATGTTAGGAAACATTAGAAAAGGGATAGATAAGAATACAGATAATACCCTAATGCCACTTCATAAATCCATAGTAAGCCCGCAGCTTGAACAATGAATGTACTACTGGTCACAGCATCCCAAAAATTTATATTAGAACTGAGAAAAATACAGAGAAAGCCAACAAAAATTGCTAAGAATGTGGAACAGCCAAAGCTTTCATATGAGGAGCAAATAAAAAGACTGGGACTATTCAGCATACAAAAGAGACAATTAAGGGCAGATATGATAGAGGACTTTAAAATCATGAACAGAAATCATGCCCCATCAATTTATTATCATTCTTTTGAGGGGCTCAACAATCATGTGGACAAGGGTGAATGAATGGTATGGAGAAAGAAAATAAGGATGTGTTATTCACTCCTTCACATAACACAAAAACCAGGGATCACCTAATGAAATGAACAGGCAACAGGCTTAAAACAAAGGTAAGGTAGCACTTCACACAATGCACTTTATAAATATAGAACTTATTGCCAAGGGATGTTGTAAAGGCTAAGAGTGTAACTGGGGTCAAAAAGGTAAGTTCAGAGAGGCTAGGTCTATCAATAGTATTGGTCAAGATAGTCAAGGATGCAACTCCATGCCCTGGGTGCCCTGAAATGTCTGATTGCCCTAAACTCAGCCTGGAAGACAGGGAATGGATACGTCATTTATTGCCCTGTTCTGTTCCTTCCCTCTGAAGTACATAGCACCAGTTATGTCAGAGCGCATTCTATAAGAAGACAGAATTCTTCCCTAGCTAAACTAGGTCTGACCCAGTGTGGTCATATTTATGTTCTTAAAGCCTAAAACAGGATGAGTTGACAGTTTACTGACAGAAGAGTAAACTTCCAAATGCATGATCAGATCAGGAACTGAATTTGGTTCTCTTCTGCTTGACTAAAAGGAGATGAACAAAATGACACTACACTCAGGCCTTAGAAAGGTGAATGTATTTTGTTCTTTTGCAGCAGTCCTCCTGGCTGATTTGGAGGTGGTAGTGAGAGTTTCATAGGGAAGTGTACAGTTCTTCTAAACAAGAATGATGGTCACCAATATGCAGAACATTAAGGTTTGAAGTGCAATAAACTTGGTAAAAATGCAGACTGGATAAAAAAGGACACCTCTTTTCCATCTCATAAAAAAATGAGTATTTGGGATATTTTTGTAAGAGTAATTAGTGTGGCACAGAATAAGGCAAAAGATACCAAAGGATTTTTTTTTGTCTGTTTGTTTTTGTTTAACTTCATAGAGAATTTCACTACAAACCTGGTAAAATCAAAGCAAGGTTCACAGTAACTAAAAAAACATCTTTAACAGCTACAAGATTTTACTTCTGGTATTATTCAAATGCAAAGAGTATTTTTCAGAAACCACCGGGTGTATGGAATGCTTTGACAAAATTATGGGCCCACATGCTGTAACTTGCATCACATTAAGATCAGGAATTCTTATGAGGAAACAAATCTTTACTTTTATTATTGCTCCTGGTTTTTATTAGTGTTATCTGCTCAGCATTTAGTTGTTTTAATTGTCTTGACTACACAATACAATCAATTTGGTTAACAAAGTGAATAGCTATGAACTAGTTCCAAGGGAGTTTAAGTTTATCTGCATTCTCCACTAAAATCATCTTTTGTATTTTACCAGATTCATAGTGATTAAGAGAAGGATTTAAAGCAAAATGCCCCAATAAATGGTGCCAAGACTCCCTGCTGAAGTTAGGGGCAGCTGAACTAGCAGATGGATCCTAATTAGCCCTTGCTCCTTGTAAATCATACAGAACAACAGAAAAAGAACAGCATAGGTGAAGTTTCCGTATAGTGCCCAGAAATGGAATCAAAAGATCGCCAATGAGTGCAGGTAAGTCACCAATACATTTGAAAACCTTCCCAACTTAAAATATAATGTGTCTAATGATAGCCAAACCAATGTTCTCCCTCCATTCCTATGGCTAGGGTGGGGGTCAGCAATCCGAAAGACAAGAAGAGAGATTTTTAAAAATTCGTTCAATAACCAAGTGTTTTGAGAGCCACAATGAATGTAGCTTCCTGGTGCTGGTGGCTGGGCCAGGGCACATGCTGCAAGGTCCCCTCACCAGGGGCGTGGAAGGGGGTTCCAAGAACCAGGAACAAGCCCCCTGCAGGTACCCTGGTGGTGGAGAGCAGGGCCTGGGGCCACAAGGGAGTAGCCAAAGAGCTACATCCAGCTTCTGAGCCACAGGCTGCAGAACCCTGGTCTAGGGGAAAGTAAAATTAATAAAAGTGATAAGCAATGCACAGACAGAAAATAGTGATTTTTGTCATCTACACTGAAAAATTATATCGATATAACAATGAACTACGTCAGTCAGGTGTATGAATAAAACACAACCTGACTGACATAGTTATGACAATCTAATCAATAGTATAGATGAAGCTATTTCAACACAAGAATGCGTCCATCGATTTATTGCTACGGTCCTTGTGGTGATATTCTGACAAGAAAGATGCAAGATGCATCTATACTACAGGGTTATGGCAGCACAGCTACAGTGACATCAGGCTGACCTAGTCTCTGTAAGTATTGACATACACCTGGTTCCTGAAGGTTCCATAATCTAGGACCTAAGAAAATCCAGTCTCTACCACACAAAAGCAAAAGCTTCACACTAAAAGAAGACAGTTCAAGTGGCTCCTGAGGACCAAAACTGCCAAGGGCTATGTAGATGTTTATTACTTAACATTAAAAATTTTATACAGTGTTTAAAAACTAGCAAACCTTTGCAATAATCTGCTGGGTCCTCCTGCTCCTCATCATCAGAACCCAGAATCTCCTCCTCTGGTTCTGGTGGTGCTGGCTCTGGCAGAGGCGGAGGTGGAGGTGGCGGTGGAGGTGGTGGTACAGATGGAGCTTTCTGTTGAGGCTCTGGCCTGGGGGGGAAGAAATAAGGAAAAGAAAGTACATTTACTGAGAAGCTTAGTCAGGATTCTATTTGAAGGATTCACAGCCAAATCCCTCTCTGGAATTTTACTGAAATACATCTCACGTACTTTTATACTGTTATTCTTTGTATTATCTAGAAATGCCCCAGGTATTTCCAAAAAACGTAGATAGGTGAAGCCGGCAAAACTAGATACAGCTTGCACGTGAAAGTAGACCATTTCAGTGAAACAGCTCAGAAAACATTTACAGTATCAAATAGATCCAGCTCCAGTACATGGTAGACATGTGCACCCACATACAGAATCCACATAGGAACCAGTACTCAAAGAAAGACATTACAACTTCCTGACCAGTATATGAAATACTGCACCCATGGTTTAGAACAGGAGTCTCAAACTCTCAACCCATGGGCCGCATGCAGCCCCTGAAGTTATTTCTTGGGGCCCACAACAACACTATTGCTATTAATATTCGCAATATCATTGTATGAAAAGGTTTCAGTGGTGTGGCCCTTAGCCTAACGTATTAGTCCTCATGTGGCCCTCATGGTGATTTAAGTTTGAGACCCCTGGTTTAGAATATTAAACAAGTGGAATCAAGAAAGAGTACTCCTCAAAGATTACCAAGGTGAACACATATCATCAAGTCCCTCTTCTGACCACAAATAAAGAAGTTTCCTGAACATATTACAAGGAGCAATCCTTCACTCGCCACTGAAATAAACTGTATGACTTAATAGGCTTTTTTCATATCTACCTTATATCACCAAATTAGAAAGATACTAAGGTTCTTATCTAAGCCTTGCTCAAGAAATGAAATCAATGGAAAATCACCGATTTTTATCCAGTATGTTTTCAAAAGTATGAAATGTTAAAGACACTGGGTATTCTGATAACTGTTCAGCTTCTGAAGATCAGAAATATCCTACAAGTGAAATATCTTCTTAGTTTAGTTGTTTAGAATATATTTCATAAACAGTAATTAGAACAATTACAATCAGTATTTTGAAATTCTACAATCTTGTCAGATTTTCACATTTTGCTTGTCATCAGCTGCACACAGAAGGAAAAAAAAAGGTTATTTAGGCATCCTGCCACTAATGGTGAGGAGAGAAGAGAATTAATTTGCTTTGGAGTTTGGTTTGTTTGTGTTTGTTTTTTGGTCTCAAATAGTTTGATATTATGGTGATTTTTCCATTTGGATTTACACAAGTATACAGAAAATCTTATTTACAGAAAAAGAGATCCACAATATATAATAATGCTACAGGTAAGGTTGATCTAAGTTTGTCATCATCAGCCATGACTACCTATACTATAAATCCCAGATACTTGAAATATCTCATTTAAATTAGCAGGGTCCCTCCATTAAAACCACAACAACTGAGGACTTGAAAATACATTGGCAAAACATGTTAGCTTTTCAGTTCTTGAAATGTAGAATCAAATACTGCCTTTATCATAACAAAAAAAATATTTAGATGAATTTATGTCAGTCCTACATTTATCTGTATCAGAACACATGCCACTCCACATTTTTTTACAATACACAGTCTGTTTGGGTAAGCATAGCATTTGGAATAGCAAGGTACAGTTGGTCAGAGATACATTTCATTAGCAACACAGGGCCTGCAAAGCAGCTGTTACGCTTTTGTTCTAAGCAATATTATTAGAACTTATCAAATTTATTCCTCCCCATATCTCCTCCAGAAATAAATGGAAGTAGTATTATTACAGTACATTTCCAGAATTAGAAAGACAAATTTGAATTCATTTCAACCTTTATTTTTTTGCTGTGCCATAGACAGAAATTAGCAATTTTTTAAAATTAAGGATTGAAGTGGAAGAGAACAGAAAGAAGGGAAGGAAGAATGCATGCTTAAGTCATATTATAATTGTTTCTAAATATTTCTCTCAAGAAATTGGATTAATTTTTATTTCCTTTACTATTTCTTTTCAGTTAGTGTCATGGACCAGTCTAGACTGCCATCCTAGATGAAAACTGAATTCGGTCTCATAAAATCCCAGGGTTCCAAGGAACATTAAAGCACATGATCAGCCCAATCATCATCAATCTTACTACAAAGTCAGCTAATGGGCATTAAATTTACTGTCTCCAAAAGCCTGGATTTCTTACATAAATGAACAGATAACATTAAAGTCCACATGGATGTTGGCAAAAAGCTCTAAACCATTAAAAAAAGAATTCATGGTTAAAGCTCCATGTCACAAACCCTGAAACTTCATCTTCTGGACATGACGCCATTTTGGATACAGTGGTCAAGGACTGTAGAGAGTTCAACATTAAGACTGATGAGCTAGAAAACAAATGCACAATCATGAACTTGCTCTTGGTTTGCATATCTGAAAACAATGAGTCAGGTAAGAAGGGCATATTTTGAAATGTTTGGAATCATAACTTTGCATGATAAAACTCTGAAAACGACAGTAACTAACTTCATCCCTGAGACTCCACGTTGGACAATGTTTCAAAGAGAATGGCAATAATATCCAGTAATAATACCTTGCGTCACTTCCTCAAAGAATATTTTCACCAGACATCTATGCCAAGGGACAAGTAGAGCAGAATGTAGGGCTCAGGGTGTGAGTGTATGTGGGGAAAGGTGATAGGTAAGAGAAGAAGGAGAGAAGGGAAAAGGTAAGGGGATGAGTATGGGAAAGGGAGGAAGGGAAAGAGGTTGGGGGCAGCTTCTCTAGTTTGAATGTAATGCTAAATTTGGTGATGGCACGTGTGGGGTCTCATGGTACATCAGGTGGACACTTCAGAGAAAGGAAAACTAGGGACAGGTAAGCAAATTTTACTGTACTCTCTCATGGCCAACTAATGCTCAAAGACCCCATATGACCACAGAGTAACCAACAACAAACTAATCCTTACAAATGAGAAACTTAAAAAATAATCTGGAAAATTTAAGAGAATAAGCGGCCTTTGTTTGTGAGGTTGGGAGTGGAGGGTAGGTGGGAGATGGGCAGGGTTCTGGCACCATAAAAGTTAGCACTACATTGCTGGCTAAGACGCTCTGCCTGAGAGAAGGAATTGTGCAAGACGCTAGAGTGACAATGAATCTACAGAACAGTGAGTTAGTACCAAGGAGCTACTGTTCTATGTCTGCATCAGATATCAATTGCACTTGAGAGTAAGTTATTTCACTGTGTGTAACTTTAGAAATAAGACTCACTTTTCATTATTCATCTTCAAGTAAACTCCAAGGGATATCAAGAACATCTCTCATATGCATGGATTATAAACAACTCATCTTTAACCTTCGAATTACAGACTGACTATAAGACTGTTAGAAAACCAGGAATCGGACAAGTGTCTGAAATTATCAGTAGGTCCTCAATGTTGCCAAGTGCACATACATCAGTGGCAAAGGTAAACTGACGTATGAAGACAAGATTTCCTACAGAACAATGAAAAACACTAAGGTGCAACTCCAGTCAGGAAGGCCTGAACTCAGTACAGACATGGGCCTTGCACATCATTTCTACCAATAAACCTAGATGCAACCAGTGTCAGACAAAACCTGTCCAGCTCTCTTCCTGGTAGGAATAAGAAGGAACACTTGCACAAAATCTTCATAAAAAGGTATATTGTTTCTCTTGAAATTATACTTGCAGTGCTGTCCTTCACTACCTCTTCACTGACCCAGAGGAAGAAAGGAAACTTAAACCTCTAGGAAAACACTCTGATATATTTATGGGAACATCAGTCTAATGTGGAATTTATTTATTATTTCCCAAGACTTTCCATTCCTTTTTTCCCCTCCACTTTTCTCTCTTATTAACCCTCAAGGTACTGCTTTTTTTCTTTCACCACTGTTCACATAGGGTTGAACTTACAACTGAACAAATGGTAGAGCAACCTGCAACCTATGAGGCTACCCAGTCTCAGAGTTGTAAAGACTTATGCTTTCATAGCTATGTCTCTACTGCTCCACAAGCTAAGATCTAACCATTGGAAAGACGCAGGAATGCCTTTACACTCTTTTTTAATTTTGAAAACATATGCACAGAAGTAAGGGTTAAGATGCAGGAGAGAAGAATGTAACTGGGTACGAGTGCTCATGCTAGAAGTCACCTGATAGTGTAGTAATTCTCCTTGAGATTTACAACCTGGCTGAAGTGGTTTCACAACTATGCAGCAAAATCATGTACTCCCCCCAGCCCTTAATGTTGCCATTTCACCACAGGATCACAGCCTTTTGGATCCTTCATTAGCACTAGCAGGCTGGTTGTGTCAGCAACCAGACACTCATTTTTACCTACACTGTGGAAAAAAAAAAAAAACTAGTAGATGTGAGGCAGAAAGGAAGACCATGTTAGAGCACAATGGCCTATGAGAGGCCAAATAGAGTTTGCTAGTACCGACAGACTAACAGTACAGACTAGACTGCTCTGCTGCATCCTGAAAAAATGGAAAAACAAAATGCAGTGGTAAAACAGATGACTGAACTAGGCCGCACCTGATGGAGATAGGGAAACAGATAGTTAACTGGAACGGAAGAATAGCAATATGAGCAACACCACTGTGCTGACTCCCTATGGCAAAGTCAGTGGAAGAAATGGGAAAATGTCAGGTCAGGTCATGTTGTACGAACTCACATCTCAGGGAGCTCCCAGGCAAACAGGATCAGTGCCCAGAACTCAGAGTCCTCTCGGGTAATGATAACTAGTGAGAAACATGGAGAATCTAAGAGAGTTTTTAGGTGGTTGGTTGGTTGCTCTGGGTTTTGTTTCAGAGGTGATGGGAGTCAGAACTACACTCAGAGGAAGGAGTGAGGGCTGACAAAACTCGTGAAGGGTTGGCAGCAATGTTCCCTGTAAGCTGCGCATGTGCGCGCACGCGCAGCAACAATTACTCTCCAGCGCACAGATCGCTGCCGGCAGCACACAGCCCAGCCACGGACCTTAGCAAGCTGGAAGACGCAGTCTTCCAGCTGGCAGGGGGCTGCATCAGTTTGAAATTTCCTACCCTGATGATGGTCAGGGCGGCAGCAGCCTGCGGCCAGGCAAGCAGGAAGGGGGTATTTTAGCGGGGTCGGAGTGAGGAGCGGGGAAAGTGTGGCGGTGGGGTCAGCTGGGAAGGTGCCCAGGACTCGGGGAAGTGGGCAGAGAAAGAGCCCAATCATGGGTCGGCTGGAGAAACCAGCGCATGGGCAGGGAAGGCGCTTGGCCAGGAGTTGCATAAACTACTCCTGCTGCAGGGGTTCGAGTGTAGTTTGCTGGCCCTGGAGCCCTCCAGCACAGGTGCCCCCCTGCAGGGGTGGGCCACCCAATAATCACCCCCAGACACACACACAGAGACACCCCCAAACAGACAGACAGACACACACACAGGCACCTCCTGACAGACAGACAGACAGACACAGCCACCCCAGACAGACAGACACACAGAAACACAGACAGAGCCACCCCAGACAGAGCCCCCCCACACACACAGCCACCCCAGACAGCCATGCTAGACAGACAAACAGATAGACAGACACACACAAACACCCCCAGACAGGCAGAAAGACAGACAGACAGACAGACACACACACACACACACACAGAGCCATCCCCAGAGACAGACAGACAGAACCACACACACAGGGCCACTGATGCAAGCACTAAGCAATGTCAGCATAGCAACTCAGCTTGTACCCAGGATGTTGTATAATGAACAAGGAGTCCTGTGGCACTTAAAGACTAACAATTATATTTATTGCATGAGCTTTTGTGGGAGCAAAATCCCACTTCATCAGACTTACATTCTAAGTTCCTTCATCTTCAAAGCATTGGATGAACTGGATTTTCTCCCACAAAAGCTCATGCAATAAATATAGTTGTTAGTCTTTAAGTGCCATAGGATCCTTCTTTGTTTTACTGAACTAGACTAACACAGCTGCCCCTTTGGATCTTGAAAGGATGTTGTATTTCACCTAACAGAGTTTTTTAAAACTTCTTCAGTCCTGAAATAGATGAGCACCATAGTGTGAATACACAGAACGTATATCACTCTTAAGTTCATGTGTATGCATCTTCATTTCTTTAGTGTTATGTGTAAACATTCTGGCTCAATATAACTTCACAACAGTGCAATAATGTTCTCTATATAGGGTTGTAAGCAGAATCCATTACAATAAAGTAGTAGAAACAGAGCAGAAAAACATATCCAGAAATGCTGGTTCTTTCAGTCTATTTTTCCCTTGCTATTCACAACACTGTATAATTGTACCCCTCCTTTTTGCATATTCTATTATGGGCTTTGTCAGAAAAAGAAAGGAAACTACTTGCTCCAGTAAATGGCAGCTTGAATTTCCAACCTCTGCTAAACTGGTCATATGGGCAGGAAAATTAATAACTATGTACGGTAAAAACAGGGATATCAATAAGTTGTCTGTTGATAAAAGCCTCTACAATTTCAAGAAGGGTTAAATCTTAGGATCAGGATGAATTCTTAATTAAGAAGTATGTTTAATCGAGGATTACTGTCTGGTTCTGACTAAACTGTATGCCAGTTTTTATTTGGCTAATGTTTGACATAGTGCAGGGGTCTCAAACTCAAATCATCATGATGGCTCCATGAGGACTAGTACAGGGCTGCACGAGGACTAGCATACTGGCCTCAGGGCTGCACCACTGAAACCTTTTCATACACCAATATTGCAAATACTAGTAACAACAGTGTGGAAACAGCTTTAGGGGCCGAGTGTTTGAGACCCCTGACTAGTGTGACAAGAACCCAAACACTAAATCTGCCTCTCAGGCTTCCAGTGAATTTAGGGAGTAGAAGAGAAAGATATTTCTAATCTAATTCTATTTTCTTGCTTTTTGTTTATTTACACAGTCAGTGTTCCCTCAAAGCTGATGATGCAGCTGAACAAGTTGTTGGATGCACTGGAGGCGCTGGAAGGCAGCGGGGAAGGGGCCCAATGCGAGTCGGGGAACCAGCAGGGAACTTGCTCAGCGGCATTCAGAACCTGCTCAGCTGCATCATGGGCTTAGAGGGAACATTGGCTGGCAGCTCAAGATACTAAAAGCCACTAAGTCTGGATAAGGCACTTCCTGAAGGAAGTGAGGCGAAAAGGCCTGTTTACTGTTGAGAGTCTCAAAATAGTGATAGAGAGGATGGGGTCATCTTCCATGGTGTTTTCCTTCTCTTGGGTTACCAGCCTCTTGGAGAAATTCCTGGATGTCATACTTCCCCAAAGTCAGAACAGGAGAAATGTGCCAAACATCTCTGGCTTGTACTCCTGCTGCAGAATTTCTTCCCCAGGAGCTAAAAGTGTGCCAGCTGCACAGCTGCACAGTGAGGACTGTGCTGCTTTTTAAGCATGTACAATAGCTCTTTTGATTTTTGCTGTGCCAGATACACCACTGAGTTCTCTTCTCAAATACTGGTTTCTGGCAGACTCCTGTTCTTAGGAAATCTTCTCCCCACCAGGTGGCCTGGAAATACGGCATGGGGAATAAAAAAAAAAATACAATGAAAAATGCTCCTGACTAGAGATAGAAACAGACAAGGCCTAAAAAGGAACCTCCCATTTCTCCAGGTAGAGACAAGAAACTGAGGAGTTGAAGGTAGTCGTTTCTTCGAATATTGCCAGCCACTGCCAGTATATTGTAACACCAGAGAGAGAGTTTAAAAAAAGAAAAAAAAAAGGTGGAGAAGGAGACCATGTTTGGAAGAAGAGAAGAAATAATGTAGTTGTAATATATCATGAAGCATCAGGTGCCTACAGAGGAAAAAACATACACCTGTAGTGCATATATCATAACAAAAATCTTCACTTCAGAGCAATGAAGATTGCTCAAGAGACTATTCCACTAATATATTATAAAAAACTAAGAAATCATTAGTTAAGTCCTCACGCTTCCCTTGCAATCTAAAATGTTATTTTGCTTTCTCCACTGTATCTTATCCATATCGACCACACATGCCTCCTCCTTCTCCATGTTCACACAAAATATAAAATCTTTAATTCTGACCATAAAGAATATTTAGAAATAGAGATTTTCTAGATGTAGACAATACTGCACTGGTGCACAATGAAGAAGTTAGCTGGCATATATAACATTTATGTTAAGAGCTCGGTCTGATGTCTGTTAAGAGAGTTAAATGGAAATAATTGGTGTTTAAAGTGCCTAGTGATTTTATTTAGGTGATATAATGAAGAAACACAGTGACACATTTTGTTTTTTCAATAATCATTCTCTACTGTTGGCATTAAGATTGTACATTTTATATGAGAAACAGAGGCAAAATATCAAAGAATATTTTCCTTTGCAAATGTTGGTAAAAATCATTCTAAAACAGTACTAAAAAACTCAACTGTCCTTTGAAACGTTATAATATCAAACCCAGAGATTAAACTTGATAATCAAAGTATAAAACACATGGATTATAGTCCAGTTTTAAGTGGAAACTGGAAATCATTATCTTAGCTATATAGTTAAATACTGCTGCTTCCCTTACAGCACTACATATGCATACAACAAAAGTGAATTAAATGCAAACGTGCCAAAACAACTGCCAGATGAGTGACAGAGTGATACAGAAAGGAAAGCATCATTAACTTACACCCCCTTTTATACTAAGTGTAGTGTTCCAGAGGGGTACCCAAGACTTCCAAGAGAAACAGCCGAAATTCAACTAATATGCAGATTAGATTGTGTGAAAGAAGGGCTGACTCTTGGCTATGGATTCTTTTCACATTATAACAGCTAGTTTGACCTCACCCTCCCTCTGTGTGCTGTTTCCTGGAGTTTGAATCCTTACAAATGCTCTGATTTGCTGTTGCAGTATGACCTGATCCCATGTCAAATACTCCCCTCATTTATTTTCATCCCATTCTGTAAGTTACCTCTCTTCATAGCGTCTGACGAAGTAGGATTTTCTCCCATAAAAGCTCATGCAATAAATAAATCTGTTAGTCTTTAAGTGCCACAAGACTCCTTGCTTTTTTTGCTTTACTAGACTAACACGGCTGAACCTTTGGAAAATGAGAGTTCCGTAGCACCTTAAAAGACTTAAACTTCTTTGGCCATAAGCTTTCCTGGGCGGCAACCCACTTTATCAGATACAGCATCTAATGGAGTGGGTCGTAGCACCCGAAAGCTTATGCCAAAAGCAATTTCTTAGTCTTTAAAGTGCCACAGGATTCTCAGGGCATTTTTTTTTAACCAGTATAATCTGCATACCCTAATAAAAATGGAACTGAAAACAGTGGAAATTGTAGGGCTTAATGAATAACGAGCAGTCAACAGCAGAGTAATTTTCTGTCCTCCCTCCCTAATGGCACATCAATGGGATACAATCTTGACCTCACAATAACATCTGAAAGTGGAAAAGAATTGTTCATTCTCCATGTTGACTTAATCTTTGAAATTTCTGCTCAGATTATTGTAGCAAAACTCCATGTAGGAATATGGAATACAAGACGGCATTTTGGCTGGACCAAACATTGAGCACACAGCTGGTAGGGGAAAAAAAGCATGCGCTTAGGAAATGGGAACAGAAATGACCAAATCAGCAATCAAATGAAAGCTATAAAACAAAACAGCTTATGTACAAATAATAAACAAGCATTGTTACACATAGTGACTGGGGAAAAACATAAAATCTAGAGTGACTACCAACTGTAATATGAACAGTTGGTTTCTAGGAACTGGAATGAACATTTCACATGAATATCTGAACTAGTTGTTTACTTAAAGAATTAGGAGTGAACTGAACTAAAACTTTTCACAAGAAATCAAAACATGGTTTTTCCCCTCTGTGTAATTCTACCAGGATTCCAACCCAGTTTTTCACAATTTGTATAAGTTAAAAGAAGAACAGGAGAAAAAAATCCTTACCCGTAAATTGTAATACCAGATAAGGCCAAGATCAAACCAAATAAGCATCATTTAAATGTTAATTTCTTAAACAGCAAGCAAAAGTCACAAACAAACCAATATCCAACAAAGATCTGTACTACAGTGACACAATTTGCTAAGATTTTTCCAATTTAGGGGACAATTTTGTGAAATGTTAAACATTTGATATATACAAAATGTCACACTTTATAATGAGTTGTCTTTGTACTTTTATGAATACAAAATATAAGCATAACTTTGAGTCTATAAATATCATTACTGGATATTAAGTTAAATATCCTACTGGTATTTTATAACAAAAACTACACTAAAAGAACAATAAGAGTCCAAAGTTAGAACTCAGAAGTAAGGAAATAAAGTTAAGGTTATATGTGCATGTTAGGGAGAATCCTATACACCCAAACATATACACATATTCTTTATGAGCTAGTCAGTCAAAATGTGGGCTTTCTAACCATGGTTTCTAAAACTTTAATGGAATGCAGTTAGCTCTTTACAGTTCAGGCTAAATCACTTTTGAGCTCCAGTTCATCTTCACTTATTACTGATGCCCACCTGTCAGACACAGAAAATTCTTCTAATTTTGATATAGCTTGTAAGTAAAACTAGCACTTACCCAAGAAACAGACTGTCAGCTAGGTACATGTGATAAATGTGGAATATTCTTAATAATCTATCCAATTCAGAAGAAAAACACAACCATACTCTGAACCAGCTGAAAATCTTTATAGACTTTCAAGCCTACTCTTAAAGTAGTAAGTACAGTGGGGACCCATTAATGCGTGACCTGTTTGCACGCAGATCCAGTTAATGTGCGCTCCGGTCATGTCCCCGGAAGCCAGCAAGTTAACATGCAGGACTCAGTAACACGCGGTGCCTACAAGCGGAAGTTGGCCAGGGCAGGAAACACATGGAGTGAGGCTTAATAGGGTGTTTTTTGAGCATTCCAGCATACTTGAACCCCTGTATGTAAAAACCAACACAAAATCATTTATTTTTAAAATGTCTGCTGGACAGAGGATGTGAAAGTAAAAAGGAGGACATGTCCTCCCTTTTCCCTGACATCTGGTAACCCTAGGTAACCCTAGCCACCAGCAGCAGGCTGAGGGGATCCGGATCCGCCCCAGCTGCCTCTGAACAAGCTGGGAAGCTTCCACTGTGGGGGCCATCCGGATGGGCCCCTCCCCCTGCGGCTTGCTAGTGCAATGGAAGCTCCTCTGCTTGTCTGGCAGCAGATGGGGATGGATCGAGATTCCCGTAGCCTGCCAGTGGTGGCAGAAGCTTTGCACCACCCACTGCCAGCAGGACAGGGGAATCTGGATCTGTCCCCAGCTGCTGCCAGACAAGTGGAGGAGCTTCTGCCACACCGGCAAGCTACAGGGGGGAGGGAACAGATCCGGATGTCCCCCGCAGTGGAAGCTTCCCATCTCATCCAGAAGCAGCTGAGGATGAATCTGGATCCCTTCAGGCTGGCTAGGGTCCCTGGCTGCCGGCTCTGCGCTGCCGGCACTGATTTGTGCGCTGGTGAGCGCTTGTTGCTGCGCGCGCACGCACGCGCAGAGCCTAGGGAAACACTGGTCCCGTTTACGTGCGGTCCATTTAACACACGGTTGCCGCGGCTTGTTCCCCGATGCCCGCATGTTAACAGGTCCCCACTGTAGTAAACTTTGCCAAATACTTGCCGTAGTGTTTTCATCTTGAAAGGGCTTCTTACCTTTTCAGCTTTTAGACTACATACATGGACAAAGTGAAAGCAGAAGGCAAGCTGAATAAAAGTGAACATGAAATAATGATTCTAGGGAAAAGAGTAACTGTGGGAAGGAAGCTAAAAAATTCAATTTTGACCATGCAAAATTTCAGTGGGTAATAAGCCATTCAAAAGAAGATGTCAGAGATACAAACTGAGATCAGTCTGTATGGAGAGAAATTTGTAAGTCACCACCTTGGACAACAGGGTTGTGTCTGTGGGACTAGCTCCACTTTAAATACATCTGCACCACTACAACACTTCAGTGAAGAAGCTATCATATATGTTGACAAGAGGGATTCTCCCACCAGCATAGGTACACCACTCCCCCTTCTGCCCCTAAGAACTGGCCTATTGATCTAGCACTGTCTATGCTGGGGATTAGTTTAGTTTAACTACATAACTCCAGGGTGTGGATTTGTCACATCCAATCTAATTTTGTAATATAGACCAGGTTTGTGATATTAAATCCACGTTTGAGGCCAAGCTGATATAGGAGGAATTAGCTGCCACACTGAAAATGATACAAGGTAGACAATCATGAGAATCCCAGGCACCTCTATAGGAATGCACAACACAGTACGAGCCCCAAGCATATAGTGGGAGACCATGAAGTGAGGATGAGAAAAATCACTGAGATGAATGGAATTAGTTCTTACCTCTCAGGTCTATGTTTCATACTAAATTCATCTTCACGGGGTGTTCTCATTCACCTGAGAGCATTCCACTGAAATGGATTACTTCACACTCCTGTAAACCTACTATACTGTAGATAAGTATGTTCAGTCCCTACCCCCTGTACTACAGCCTAAAGTGGAATAGAGACTCTGGGGCTCTATGGTCCTCTCACCCTTACCATAGCCAGCTGGTGTGATGACAATGAAGTGTGGCTGGGGGGGAAAAAAGATAACTAACCTATCATAACTCTTGTACTTCGAGATGTGTTTCTCACGTCTATTCAGCATTATGTGTGTGTTTGCTCATGTCGATTCCATGTTAGGTGACTCACAAGAAGAATCAGAGTCTCTGAGGATGGACTTCAGGTTCATGGATATGCTGTTTTATAATACCAGTCTGCCAAAGCCAGCATCGTTTCATGATTGCTAGTGATGGTATAATGGATCACGAAAGTACAGGCAGAAGACCAGGTTGCAGCACTGTAGATATCTTGGAGCAGCACTTTTGCCATGAAGGCTGCTAACAATGCTGGTGCTCTGGTCACATCAGCAGTTATGATCACTAGTGGAGGCATCATATCTTGTTCACAGCAAAATTTAATGCAAGTGGTTAGGCAGAAGATCCTCTGAGTGAAGACATGCCACTACGACAAAGAGTTGGGCTGACCTCTAGAAAGGTTTAATCTGACTTGAAAAGGCAAAGGCTGATCTAACATCCAAGGTATGCAACCTACGTTCCTCACTGGAATTATGGGGTTTGGGGAAGAACACTGAAAGGAATATGTCCTGGTTATTGTGGAACTGTGACACTATCTTTGGCAAGAACGCTGGGTAGGGGCGCCACTGTACCTTATCCTTATAGAATACCATACAGGGTAGTTCTGAGATGCAGCATCTGACAAAGGGCTTTGCAGCCCATGGAAGCTTATGCCCAAAGAATCTGTTATCTTTAAGGTGCCACAGGGCTTTCATTGTTTTCATTTTGATCTCAGAGACTCTTTGTACTGAGGTAACTACCATCAGGAAAGAGACCTTCCAGGACAGAAGCATGAGAGTGCAGGAAGCTAACAGCTCAAAGGGGGGGACTCGTGAGTCTAGATCGCACTAAGTCCAGGTCCCAGGGAACCACCAGATTCCTAACTTGAAAGTAAAGCCTCTTCGGTCCTTTTCAGAAACTGATCATCATGTTATGGAAGAACACTGATATACTGGAGGATGGAAAGTTGAAATAGCCACCAACAAGACCTCCAGAGATAAGAGGGTTAAGCCATGTTGTTTGAGGTGCAGTAGGTAGTTTAATATGTCCTGAACTGAGGTCTGGAAGGCAGATAAGCTATGGTCTGTGGCCCAACCTGAAAACCTCCTTCACTTCGCCAAGTGTTGCTCTGATAGAAAGTTTTCTGTTCCCCATAAGAATCTGCTTAACTCACAATAAGCAAACCCACTTTTCTAAATTCAGCCACACAGTATATGCCATCAAGCAGAGGGACTTCAGGTCCAGGTGCAACAACTGACCATGATCCTGGAAGAAGAGATCCAGCCAAAGTGGAAGATTCCACAGGGGCAATGCTGATCTCTCCAGTAATGTACCAAGTCAGTGCTTTCATGGCCATGCAAGGACAATGAGAATCACACTAAGCTTGTCTTGCTTGATTTCCTGAAGACTGCAATGAGGAGCACCACCGCAGTGACACAGCAGGCCACTGACCTGGCCACTGAAAAAGCAGCATCCATTGCCAACTGATGCGAGGCTCTAGCTACCACCTTCCCTTCCTCCACAATGGACACAAATTCTTGCCTGATTTCCTGAGGAAGGGAGTCCTTGAATTTATTAAATGTATCCCAGATGTTGTAATTGTATCATCCCAGGTCTGAGATCCTCAGGTGAAAACAGGCTTCTGAATGGATCTTTCTTCCAATCAAGTCCAGTCTGCATCTTTCCTGAGCTTGTGGAAGACAGCCATAAAAACAGATTCTTAGGTTCAGCTGACTTCTCCTCAGCTGGCAGCATAAGCTCTGGCAAACTGGTACGATTACTTCTTAATTCCTAGCACAGTGAACAGGAAAGAGAATGTGTAAAGAATGTGGTAAAGAACTGTACTGTGCACAGTCCAACATAGAAAATGACAAGTTTTGTTAGGGATATGTCAGGTTTCTTTAGTTCTCAAGACCACTGCCAACTCCAATAGGGCAGAGTTAAGGATATGTGAAGAGGAAACCCACCACCACACACACAGTGGGGAAAAGGGAGAGGACACACTCAAAGAAGCAGTCAGAGAGACAGAATGAGAACAAGATGACAGTGAACTGAAAGCCTTGTGAAAATGTCAAGAGAAAAGGATGACTGAACTTGTCATAAAACATTAGAGTTCAAGAAGAATAACTGAATAAAGGTCTTGAGACTTTTGAAGGGAAACGTTGATGGAGATCTTAGTGAGTGCAATTTCAGCAGATTGGAGACCTTGAGAGCTAATCTAGAAGGGCCATGAGATGAAGTTGGAGGGGAACAAGCCAATGAATGGTCTGTCTTTACTCCCATCCATTCACAAAAAAATCTATTCAGTCTTCTATATATGAAAATTTATTTCCAAAATTTGAACATACACAGTATATCTGCCATTTCTCTGCAAAACACAGCAGTAAAGCTGATACTGATAAATTATTTATCATTTAGCTATCACCCATATAATGATAGAGGCTAAATCATGGTTAATCTTTAATGGAAACAATTGCTTGAATCTTCATTTTTACTTTCAATAAAAGATCTGCCTTTTCCATCCCATGTAACATGCTTTTAGAAATACTGTTACATGTTCATGTCCCTGGAATATATTTTATGTTTAAAAATGTAGGCCTGAATCTCTTCCATGCACAAAGATCGGAGGAATAACATACCAACTAATCATAGCACATACAGTATTTGCATTTCTTGCAGTACTTCATAATGTTGCCACAGCAACTGGCTCTGATTTCCACTCCTCTCACCAGCTGTCAGTGTACATCCTATGCAAGCAGAAAAATTGTTTAACTAATGCTTATATAATATGTAGCAGAAGAAACTTACTAGGTTTATGACTGTTAAAATTTATTGGGCACGTAAGGCCTGATTAAACTTGCTCAAACATTTTTCAGCTTGTTTCTGTCAAATCTCTAAATTAGCTTAACATTATTAATTTCAAAAACATTAGAAATGAAAATATATATGGATCTAGATCTTATTATAATCTTGCCTTTTATTTTCAGTCACTGAGATGGACAAGTGTAGCACAATATAGGTGAGCAAACTTGTGTTTGCCTTGCACTCCCCTAGGAAAAAACTGAACTATTTTATCATTAGAGAGGGAGACCACCTCTAAGCCTAAAATATTCTTGGAACAGAAAAGAACACGCATCTTGACATACAGCAATTGCCTTCTCTGGAATTTCAGTGAATTAATTGGATGACATCTTACTTCTTGTTTTGTTTTTGTCCTTTTCTCTCACCTTTTTTTAAGTGAACTGACTGCAGAAACAACTGCAAGTATAAAACAAACAAACAAAACTGTACCTGTAATTCTTGTCCTCTGAATATACTATGTATAATGGACTGACATTCCAAGGCTTCAGTCTCAGAACTGAGGGCTAGAAGGAAAACTAACTCAAATTTTCAAAGAGTAATTCACTCCTGCAGTTCATGTACTATTCACATGAGTTTGCTGAAACAAATGGGCCATATGGCTAGTGAAGATGATGCAAAATATGCAAATATCAAATTGAATATATTTAAATATGGACAGCATCAGAAGATATAGCTCTATAACGATGCTCTTCTCATTGCCGTGGAACACAAGTTGCTGACCAATGGAGGCTATGATGCTCTACCTCTATGACTATGACTCTCCCAAGATTTCTAATTCTTTGATTTCTAAGGTAAGAGCGTACTTTTGCTGTAATCTGTTTATCTGTGGAGCAATAATAAATCAATTGATAACTCTTAAAGGAAATGCAATT
The DNA here is from genome assembly GCA_007922195.1 of Podocnemis expansa. NCBI lineage: Eukaryota > Metazoa > Chordata > Testudines > Podocnemididae > Podocnemis > Podocnemis expansa. The sequence goes on from ML682008.1 coordinate 12,088,192, forward strand.
TAAATAAACAAAATTCTCTGTTATTGGACCCAACTCCATAACTAAAGTATATATGTGTAGAGAGTAAAATGTAAAAATATTTTTTCAAGGCATATGTATTTACTGCACTTGAGTCTCTATTGGCAGACATTTTCTATGGTAGCTGTGAAGCATCCTGTAAAAGCTCATCTATTTTTGCAAAACCATTTTTTTTTTAAATTTGGCAATTCCTTTGAGCAACACCATAGCCAAAGAAAATTTGGTTTGTTTTATTTTTCTTGAAGAGAGCACATAAGCTTGATTTATTGCAATATTAAAGTCAGTTACAGGAAGCAGGATCAAACACTGACAAAAACGTAGCAAATCAGTGCTCAACGTGGATTTTATTCACAAGTGTCTTTTTTTTTTAAAACATAGTTGTCAGGTGTATTTTTAGCCAACAGACAGAAGGTAAAGGTGGTTGATTTGTTTGCCTGTTTGGACTTTAAACAAGAACTCTATTAGTGAATGGTTTTCAACCTGCAGGGCACAAAATCCCATGAAAAATAAGAAGGAATGACAAGACTGTTCGTCAATTGGAAAAGATTCCAGAAGACCAAGTAATTTATCTTCAAAACTTAATAGTTAAACTACTATTCTTCAATACAGTAGACATTTAATTTCACTTACAGTATCACTCATCACAAACACACATATCTGGCCCTGTCCACTGACACGGGGATATGGACAAAATACGCTAATTAGACTTTCTTTCTTTAATTTCTATGATCACGGCATGTATGTTTTCACAGATCGTGAAGGAAGTGGGTTGGACACATGACAGACTGAGATTATGATTAATCATGATTTGAGGACTTTAATTACTTAGTCATAGGCTAGAGGTTTATTTCAGGAGGGGCTGGGTGTGGTTCCGTGGCCTGCGTTGCGCAGGTCAGACTAGATGTTCATAGTGGTCCCTTGGGACCTTAGAGTCAATCAGAAAAAGTAACCACCAATATCCAGCATAGAGTCATACTTTAAATGGCCACACCAGGATAAATTAACAGAAGATAATTTCTGCAGTGAATCCATGGACTGCATATAGTTATTCATGTACAGCAGCCTTCAGTCTCATCAGTCAGTATAGTGTAGGTTCCTCAGGATTCATAGCTGACGTTTACTGATTCAAGAAATTACTTTAAATCAGCAGAAATTATTCTATAATACATGGTGTGTATAATGAATATGAATTTAAAAATGTGACAGCAAGACCTAGGTAAAGTATTTGAATGTAATTATTAAATTCCATAATCCAACATAGTTTAGCTGCATTTCTTATTACTTTGTTGGAGACCAGGCTTTTCCCATATTTTACTTCTGTATTTCTTTTTCAGCCAGTAACAATTTATTCACATAAAAACTGCAGTAAAACAACAGATGGGGGAAACCTTATCCACTGCTATATATATATATAAAAAAAAATCCTGCTTTTATAAGTTTCTGTATAGAGAAGAGAATGTTCTCTAAGTAATATATGGTTTACAAATGAATTAAATTAGGGGACTAAATAATATCTCTTGATAAGATGTAGATACCTGGAAAATGCATACTTAAATAATTTAAAGTTTGAAAATAGACCAGTAGGTAAGAAGTGGGAGCTTTACTCACTAAGTTAACTCTTCTGTCTAGCTCTCTACAAAGGTATTGTAATATTTATAAAGCAACACACCAAATGATATCTTTATACACCAGACACTGAAAAAAGATGCATTTTTTCTAGTCATAATGAAGATTTTAGGATCTCCTGGTAAAGTGCCAAGACTAATACAATGATTAAGAACAACATTGAACGTTGAATGGATTATGGCACCTTAAATGAAAACTGAATCTTAATTTTGTGAGTTTATATCTGAAATTTAATATGTTGGTTTGCATTTAAATTTTTTTATACAGTTTAGACAAAATAACTTGCACTGACTTTGCAACCATTTTTCTGTTGTACTGTCTCCCCAGAATTGCATGGAACCATTTTATCAACTAACTTACATTGACTCCATTTTAACATCACAATGTAAGTGTGTTAAAAGACGGTTTCTAGTGAAGTTCATTTTCAAGCCTTTGTTTAAGCTGATGATCTCACCATACCCATCTGCCTGGCAGAGGTCATGCTAGGTCTGAGCAGAAAAATACTGATGGGCAGTGTAGGGAAGCACTCTTACACAATGCCAAAATGCTTCCTTTTCTAACACTGTCTTAAGTGAAAGTTATTAAACTTTTACAGTATGGGCTTCCCGCATTAATGTGGCTGTTTATTTGTACCACGGTAGCACCCAAATTTCCAAAAAGAAGTGTGAGCCCAAAGTGCTAGAAGGTGCACAAACACACTACATTTATTGAGCAGTTAACTTATGGAATAGAATTTTTAAAGAACCACAGAAAAACTAGCCTGTCTTCTAAAAAGCAAACCATGTTCTTTTGTGTCCTCAACATCGCCCAACTCTGCTAACAAAAAGAAAAGTATTTAGGGCAGGTTGGGGGGGGCGGGACGGACTCTGCAAATCAACTATAACCCACTTTTTTCTTGCCAGGTTAAGGATTATAATTAGCATTTATAGCTTTCATCATCTCCACCCAAATTTTTGGACCAAAAAAGAATGAGTAAATAATGAATCAGAAGAGTTTGGCTCAGTTTATTACTTATTTCAGACTCATGAGAATTATCTAGAATCTCTCCCCCCCCCCCCCGCCACCCCTTGCTCCCTTAGGAACAACTTCAATAAGAATGGTTCTGATTTCTTTAAGTTTTTTTCCTCCACTAGTCATTTCCCGCATTTCACAATGAAAGTTTTGATATATTTGGTCATGCAGTTACTATTATTGAAAATTACAGAAAACTTTCTCTAGCAGTCTTATGCTTGCGCAAAGAGCAATATAGAAGTTAGCAGTGTAAAAACTTTCATAGGAATACATGATATTTAAATTGTATCTAAGTTACTATTTTTGGAATATTTGTATTAATATTTACTTCACTCCTCCCTCAATGATATTCTGGTCACTCATTTCATAGTCATTGTCTCTGCTATTATATGAATATTTGGACTATGAATGGGAAAAGACTGGAGATTACAGATATAATAAAGAAAGTCTCAACAAGGCAGAGGTGATATTGTCCCCCAAGAACTGATCACAAGAAGCACTATCCTCAAAAAGTGATGCATTATGGAAACAGGCAAACTGCAACAATCCCACATTACCTTCTCCAGGCAACGTGGGTCGCACCAAGCGCACTGAAGAACTGGTACCAACCTAACGTCACTAGAGGCAATCACTGACAGATGTGCACAAAATTACCACCTGTGGATGTGTCAGTGGGAGATGCATCACAATGCTATAGCTGCAGAAATGCCTCAATGGCATGCATTGGGACCTGCAAATACATGAGGTATGTCGACACACATAGAAACTGTTAAATTATTCCTCACTAAGTAAGTGTACAACATACAGTAATCATCTGTAATGGGATAAGAACCATAGAAATGTACTGATTTTTCCAATTACATTTTGAACTCCAATTTAGAAGATGAGATATTCAACAATAAGCTTGGTGAACTTTTTTTCTTTGGGTTCAACAGTATTCAAATCATGAAAAATTACTTGTTTAACTATTTTTCTGCAAAAATTCCATCTATACCTTATTTTATAAAAATAATGTACACAGTCTATAAAAGAAAAATATCTACCTCAAACTTGGTAACTATTACAGGTTGGATTTTTTTCTTTAAGGTTCAACAATATCATCTGTTCGCTCTACTTTGTTGATGGATCTCTGAATTCCACCAAGATTTAAAAAGGTCTCTTCCGTTTGGGGCAACCAATTTTAATAAGTGAATAATATTAGAGTTCTACAGTTCTACTGTTGTTTTGCCCATTGTGTGAGGGGGCTGACATATCCTGAATTTATATATCATCGGTGATAACACAGCACTTTTGTAAATTATAACAACCATGTCAACGGGCATTAAAAAAATAACATCTGCTTCTTAGGTAGATTCATACTCATAGAACTGAAAACAGATGACATCTTTAGTTAAAAACTAAGCAAGTATAACACTGTTCCTAGGAAACTGTGAATGCTCTCAAAGTCAATTTATTTAGTCATTTACATTTAGGAAGATCACAGCAATAGTCAACAGTACGAATGAAGTGCAAAAATGTGGCTTTTAAAAAATAATTATTGTGAGTAAATAAAAGATTTACAGCTGTATTTGGGGTACAACCATAGTAAAAAAAGAAATGCCAAAATGCACTGACCCAGAAAATAATGGTGAAATGCACACACTAATAAAAACACTACAAAGGTTACATTATTTTTAATACTTTTCCCCTTAAACCCACAGAAGCAATACGCAGACTTTGCACAACACTTAGACCTGACATCAATTTTAGCATAGCTCTCTGTCATCCAGCTACACTGAACTCATGGCAAGATAAAACAAACTTTAGCTTGGTGATTCCAAGATCATCTTTGTTTGCTCCTTTGATAATAACCATCAAGCAATAATAGACTTTGGCTCTGTTTCAAAAAACTTCTCAAGGCTTGAGATCCAAATAAGCAATACTTCATCTAGGAGTTAATCAAGAACGTGGCAGCAGGTTACTTGTCACAGAAATCTGAAAACCTACTTACATGTAGAAAGTATGGAGGCAGACTTGAAGACGTCCATAAACTATACGTGGAATGACTATTTTTGAGTGATATTGTCTCTCTTTTTAAATATCCCTTACATATTTTATATCTCTACTCAAGATATAAACAAGTAGTCCCGTGGCAGTTAAAGACTAACAAATTTATTTATTGCATGAGCTTTCGTGGGAGAAAATCCCACTTCATCAGGTGCATTAGTTTTGCTGAGCTAGACTAACACAGCTACCCTTTTGGGACTATTCAAGATATATTGCTGTTATAGAAAACCGCCAAACTGTGCTGTTTTCTGAAGCTACTTTGTAAATCTTCCCATTGCCAAAAGGAAGTTCAGCTTGATAATATGCAAACTTAATAAAACATTGATGGTTGATTAAACCTTCAGTCAGTATAGAATTCCCACACTGTGTTCTAACTAGAAAGTACAAAATATTGTGCTCTTGAATATGCCAGGGTATGTATGACTAACTTGGGTGTAATGGTTTTGGAGATTACAATGCCATTCCCAATTAAATCTCATGGAGTGGTTTTCTCTTGCATCTATTACTTAAAATTTTAATGATGTCTATTTTTCCTTTGTTCACCATTAAAATATTGTTTTCATACCTACACTACACAGGGTATCTTTTTATATGTGGTTGGTATTTTGTCCTATTATGTGTTGATTTTCTCTCCTTCCCAATATAAATACAGAAAGGAGATGTATGAAAAGAGGACAGAGATTATGTGGATGGCACAGAACTTCTCAGATATATAGTAACTGCAATCGTAAGAGTATTTTAATGGATTTCTTGTATTTGTATCAAATTACTAATATATTCTGTATATAGTTTAAAAATACTTCCAAGTAAAATGAAAGTTAGAAAAGAATAGTTGAGAGTGTTATAACTAAGGGTCTTCTTATACTATGATTTTTTGAATTTTCCTTTCTATTTTTAAATCACTTTTCTAACCCTCCCCTCCCTGCTATCCTTGGGAGGTGTTTCACCTTCTCGACATCTCTTTCAGGAACTGCCTTTATAAATCTATTTTGTACTATACATCAAGAGTACTTGTTCTTAATAACAACTTGAAATACACAGGTGATTTTCTACTTTAGAATTTCATTCACTTTTTTTAATGTAAATTCAAAAGCCAATCTGTAAAACTTGAACTCAAGAAAATTGATACAAAGATGGTCCTTAAAACTAATTATCCCATGCTATGATGAAGTTGCCCCAGAAGAAAAGCACATTCTAATGGTTTTCAGAAATTTCTGTTTTACAGTGTACACTTTAAACAAGGAAAGTATTTAAGTCACGTTTTCCCACTGATGCCCCTAGATACTCGGAGTTATCAAATTAACTACAACTCTCATAAATGACCCTGTTGCAGGAAGCTATAAATCTAATAACTCATTGGAACTTACCTAGTTTTTCAGAGCCAGAGGATACTGGAAAGGTTACTTCCATTTATTCCTGGCTGGTTTTATATGGCTCCCTCTATTTGAATATTTATGGTTCTGTTCTGACTGCTTAAGTCCCGTCAATAAATGAAGTAACTGATGCAGAAGCTATGAGGCCAAAAAATTCTCAAAACCAAGACTATTGTTTTGAGATGTAGTACTGAAAACTTCATACAGATTTTATTCAGAAAACTTAATTTGAAAGCTAGAATACACAAAGAAAATCAAATTTCATTGCCTTTGTATGCCAAATTAATACATGTTTTTGACTAGCTGACTAAAGTGGTTCTATGAGGTGAACTGCTTTCATTTATGCACAAAAATAAGTTTTATTCATAAGATCATAAGTTTCTGCACAATAAAAATAAATAAAAAGTCTGGTGGCACTTTTAAAGACTAATGCACTTATTTATCCCATGAGCTTTCGCAGTAAAGAATTCCACTTCGTCAAATGCTTGAAGATTGGGAACTTAATAAAGAACAAATAAAGAATAATAAAATAATAATAAAGTATGCAAAATTCATTCTAATTAATGGATTATGAGCTTTTCTCAGTTCAGTTTCACTCACCAGTCAGATTATTTTTTTAAAAAATTAAATAGATGGTCAAACAGCAAAAATAAGAAATTTCAAGATTCTGGCAGCCTTAGGAAATGAAACACATTATGAAAATACACATGCAAACAACTAGCTGAATGAGGTAATGCAACATGCAGTAAAATGAAGCCTGCAGCTAAGTGAAGTCAATGGAGAACACTCAGTACTGGGAGTGGTAGACCCAGAAAAACAACTCATGGTAGAAAATTTTCAAAAGCAGAACACTGGTAGGCAAAATAACAGGTATTTACTAGATCATTCTAACTTCTGGCCAATACCTAACAAAGAAAAACAGCCTAGAAGGCACACATGCTATTTATGGTTGGTTGTCAACTTCACTTATGGATTGCACTTTTCTTGCTTGGAAGCACAAATTCTTTATTCAGGATGTGGCATTAATGGCTCTTTGAAATCTTGAGATTTAGGAAAATAGAAAACACATTTTCCCTGAACACTAAGTCAGTTTGTGGCCTGCACACTTGGAAGAGACAGAAAAATATACCTCAGACTGATCAATATGCTGCAATTAAAGGCACAATAGTGAATCCTGAATCAGCCAATTAGCATGCAACACCACTTCATTAAGTGTATCTCAGATAGAAGCAAGAAACAAACTGAAACATGGAGCAGCACAATGTTGGGAAGAGGGGCTTTACTACCTTTGTTCCCCCCCTCTCTTTCTCTCTCTCTCACACACACTCCCACACCCACCCACGCCTGTAAAAGGAAAGTTGCTTTAGCCAAAAGGCAGACAAAGTAAGAAACAAAAATTCAAATTTTTTAAACTTACTTGTCATTCATGAAATTGCATTCTGGCCTCATGCATCCAATCATGATTATAATTTTTTAGTAAAACTAAGCATAATATTCTTACTGTGAATTAGTTTGTACACAAAATGATCCCTGTAAAGCTCTGGCTTTGCACAGTTATTTCATTTTGCCCCTTTACAGGCTCTAATTTAATTTAATTTTGCAAAATGTCACTTATCAACTCATCTCAGAAGACTGAAATTTGATGCTTTGATGTGACACTGTTCTGTGTGACTGTCACATAGAGCCACCTCCAACTGCAAATAGCTCTGTTCCTTTCGTGCAGGGGTTCTCTACCTTTTGCAGGTTGCGACATACCTAGCACTCTGTTGTGACCCTACAGGACACACCGGTCCACCCGCACAAGTCAATTTCAGTCATCTCCTTGTTGGGGAGAAATTTATACTTATTTGTTAATCGAACTGTTGAGGAGAAACGTTTCATGCCAGACGAGATGCCCCTCTCACGTGGTAACGTGCGCGGGTAATTGGGCCTTGTTTCATTGCTGTATGTATTTTATGTAACTGTTATACTGCGCCGGTAATGTTTTGGTATGCTCCACCCCAGCAGTGGACCGCAACTCAGTAAGGCTGGATGATGGACAGTCACTGTTGGCAGACTGCCAAAGGCTGTGAAGTCTGCCTGGCAACAGCCCGGGACTATGGGGGCTGCCATATTGAATTAGAGGGCAGTGTGCAAGAACTAGAGGGCCGTGTGAAACAAACTGAAGGGCCATGAGCACAAAAGCCCAGAAGCTTCTACTTTGAAACAGTTGTACAGTTGGTTTTCGGCGCGAAAAGGCCGAGCGTTGATTGGCTGGGACCCTGCAGTATTTAAAGGGGATTGCTCCCCTTAGAGAGGGTTCTTCTTCCAGGGTGCTTCTTCCAGGGATCAGGGGATCCACGAGGGTTCTGCCGGGGGTTCAGAAGGGACGGGAGAACCAGAAGGAGCGGGGAGAACCAGAAGGAGCTGGACCACCGAGGCATTTCAGAAGAGGAACCACGGGCAGAGTCCGGAGACTCGGTGCGTGGGTTCGACGCACGGTGTGGATCCAGGAACCACGAGAGGGCGCGGAGGTTCAGTGCGTGGGCTCGACGCACGGAGGGGAGCCAGGAGCCACGAGGCAGAGTCCGGAAACTCGGCACGTTGGCCCGATGCGCGGCGTGGATTTAGGCCTTGGAAGCGGCCGAAGAAAGAAGAGGGCGCAGAGACTGTGAGGAAGTCCCCGAAGAGGATCTATTGACTCTGTTAGGGGGTGAATAGACAATTTGTCATAGGACTGGCCAGAGGAGGCCCAGAAGCAGACGGTCCAAGTCTGGAGGAGCGTGGCAGTCCAAGGAGATCGGGTCCAGCGCCTGGAGGCGAAGCATTATTGTAAAGTTGCCTGAAAACCAATTGTGTGTTCGTTCATTGTGGGAGTTCTTATTGTGTGTGGCAGGGTGCTTACCCAGCCAGGGAGTGGGGGTGGACCGGTGTACTTACCTGAGGCTGCTTGTGTGATTCTTCTGCCATTCCCCACCTTCCCTGCTGTTTCTCTGGTTAATAAATGTTTATGGTTGAACTGTTACCTGGTCTGGTTCTGAGTTATTCATAGCCTCTCACTGATTGATCAAGGGCACAAGGGTTGATAGATGCCTGTGGGGAACGGATCTGTGGGGTCCGAGAAATCTTCATAAGTTTTTCCGGAACATCCTTGGTTTTCTGTAACATACACACCTCTGTATGGTGACACAGTAATGTGTCCTTGACACACTGGTTGAGACCCACTGCTTTAGTGATTCATGTGTGGAAAAAGGAGAGCAGGCTAAAGAAGCAGAAATTGAGAGACAAGGCAGCCAGTGGAGATGCAGAGGGACCCTCGCCCAGGGACCCCATACATCTCACACTAGGCATAACCTCAACTCCCAAGCTGACAACATGCCCTAAGCCACTTCCCTAAGGCCCCCATACCTCCTTTGCCTCTTCCCAGGATTCTTGCTCTTGCTCTTTCCAAGTCCTGGCAGTCTCGGTCCTCCCTCGGGGCTCTCCTCAGGCCCTCCTAGAAAGGCCCCAGTCCCAGTCCTATGTAGGGCCCTGCCAGCCACAGGGAACTGCCCCAGGGGTTGATCCCACCGCCCCTGAGCAACCAGGACCTTCTCCCTTCAGCATCTCAGGGAGACTGCTCCTAGTCTGGCTCTGCAGACAGCATTTTTACCTGGTCCTGAGACCTGATTGGCCAAGCAACCCCTCAGCCTGCTTGGCTGCTCTCCTGGGGCTTTCTTTACCCTCTCCTGGCCAATGTGGGGCAGCTGCCCTATCACTGGAGGGCAGAGAGCAGTAGTTCCTGATGCTTCCCTCACAGCACTAACCAGATGGGGAAAGTGACTTGAATGAATAGAGCCCTGGCATTGCTTCTTCCTCCCCTCCTCACAGTCCCCTAGGGGAGCACAGAGGAACGTTGGGGGGGGAGGACTGAGCAGTATCTGTGCATCACCATTCGTCCCTCCACACCTACTCCCCTTCCACTCAAGCAGGGAGGCTCACAGCACCCCACCTGGCCGGCATCAGGGCTCATAGCTCATAACCACATCACGAACCCCTTAAGGATTGCTAACCCCACTCTGAGAACCAATGAAATAGTGTGCCATGAACCAAAGTATTTCTGATTGCTTCCCTCTAATTTAAAATGCTAAAAAAGACTCCTAGGAAGTGGGAAAAGGTCGGGTTGGAGGAATAGAGTCTAAACCCATCGAGAAAATATACTTGAAAATCAGTGAATGACTAATTTTTCTTTTTTACAAGAACTGCCTCTGCAGATCCCACTTTGACAGATTAAATCAGATGCCCAACTCAGAGAAAGAACACTATTGCTTTCCCAAAACAAGCATTAAAATGGAATGCCAAATAAAAAGACCATGCTGCAGGATCATCCGAATAGACCACCAGTGACAGATTTGCAAGTCTGCTTTCAATCAGTTAGAATGTGTCCTCGATCATTCCTGAATGTGAGCAGTAGTCAAATCATATGAATGCACTCTAGTTCACTTAGCCTTTCCATAGACCCCAAATGACTTACCTCCAAATAGCCATAGAAAATTTAAAATGACTTTCTTGACTCATATGGCTCAATCTATAATTAAATCCCCTCAGCTAATTTATGAAATTTTTGAATGACGACAGTTGATTGATTGATATTCCATGACAATCTCACTGGTACATAGGAACTTTGTATGATGATGGAAAGACACCTTTACAAAAAATTGTGCTTTCAAAATGTGTAGCTGAGTTTCCAAGCAAAGGTTATAGCAGCTAAACATTCAGTTTTCAATTACAAAAAAATAATATAATTTTAAGAAATGAATAATGAACAATATGGCTAAAAGATGCATTTTCAGTGGAAGTGACTAAAGCCAATTTTGAATGATAAAAAGCAAAGATTTTTGTGCATTTGTTCAAAATTTCAAAACAAGAGAGCACATCTCTGAAGTGAATTCGAGACCTCTTGTGCAGACTTATTTTCTTTTTGCCCATTATTTAAGTTTGGGTACCTGTGAATACCCAACTTAATGAACATGTACAGCAACCAAAACCAAGTAATTGTAAAATCCAGGGATTCATGGAAAGGCCAAATAGCAGAATTCTGCATTGCTGTGTAACCCTTCTGCCAGGGCAGACTGGCAGAACGAGGGCCGGGTTCTACATGTAGGGGTTTCCCAATGATGCAGCACCACCAACTGGTGCAAGCCCCCACCTAGATCTCTGGGAATCCTGCACTGTTCCCTGGGCACCCCAAAGGGTAAGGCTTCCCCCCTTGCAAGCATGAGTCTGAGTGTAGTAAATGGAGCTTTTAATAGCAGTAAAACAAAAATACAAAAGGCCAAATAACAGAGATCAGCACTTATCTAGGAAACCTGGTATAGAGCAAAGTTCCCAATAACCCACACCCCATAACAGAACATACAAACTTAATGGCAAAACTGGCAGTGATCTAAAGACAACCCTAAGGTACGTAGGGAGTGTCTTTTACGCTAGCTGTCCACTGACACCATCTACTGGTCACTCACTCCATCTTCTAGAACCGGTTCCTCAGCTCCACCTGCTACCCACTGGCGCTGCCCTCTGGTCCCTTGTGTCACCCAGCTCACCACGGGCTGCTCTTGCCACCCACCAGCTTCCAGTTCCTCATATTGCCCAGCTTGCCACTTTCACCATTCACCAGCTTCACCCCATTGCTTTTTCAAGCTCAGGGAAAAAGAGTTCTCCCCAAGTCAGTGATTATCAGCTGTCTTAAGTTTTTAACAGCTTGTGATAGCTACTTTCATAAGAAAGAACAAAAGAAGCAATAAAGAAAGAGACAAAAATACTGCCCCAAGCATTAAAACCATGCATACCTCCCACTTTTGTTCTTGAGTCTTTCAGCCTAAAATATGCAGAAGCCTTTCTTACAAACCTTTTTCTAAGTAGGGGTGTCTTTTACCCTTTAACTAACCCAGGCAGATTTGAAACAGAGAGTAGCAGTTTACCGAAAGACAGTATTTCATATTTCACTTTTTAGAATTACAGACATTGATAGATTTGTGAGAAAAGAACCCCCAAATGCTATTACCCAATATACTTTGCCCTAGTGCATCCAGTATGCTAATCAGCTAATAGTGCTCTTTGTATCCATGATAATACACGACCCATGCAGATTAGTTGCTCCCCCCTGTGAGTTCAGAAGCTGTTAGGCACAGCTTCTAAGCCTGCCTTACAGTTGCTTGTTTCCCCTACAGAGCAGAAATTACTTGCTCTGAAATAGCAATATTAGAATGTGAAAATATACAACTTTTAAGACAACAGTCCCAAATAAATCCTGGTTCCAAAGGGGAAGCCATTTTAGCCTAGTTCAGCAGAAGAAGCAAGAAGTCCTGTGGCACTTAAAGACTAAAAAATGTATTTATCAAGTGAGCATTCATGGTAGTAAATCCCACTTTGTCAGACTTTGACTGAAATGGCATTTTCTCCCACAAAAGTTCATGCAATAAATAAATTTGTTAGTCTTTAAGTGCCACAGGACTCCTTGTTTGTTTTGCTGAACTAGACTAACATGGCTACCCCTTTGGAACCTGGCAACATGCAAGGCACTGAATACGGCCGTTTGAAGTAGTAATCCATCAACGTATGAAACAACGCATGCAAATTCACATAGACATCATCATCCTTTCCAAATGCAAACAACTGGGTATTATACCTAATGGACTTGAAGGTAGAAAATCCTTTACAATTGACATATTAGACAGACTACAGTGAGAGATTATGCCACACACTCTCACAAATAAATCCTGGGTTCAAAGAACTTGAGTCCAGTTATGGGATCTGAAACTTTTGATATACTAGTTTAGCTTTTAAAGATCTCAAATGGACTTCTAACATCTTTTTATGGAATAAGTAAGAAAAGTAGAACAGCTTATCGCCTGACACAGTACCCCTTCTGTGGCAAGTTTACATTAAAAGGGTCCCTAAGAAGTAATAGGTTAAATGATGATGGACTGCCAAACTCATAATGGGTTGACTGACTTCAGCCGGGCCAAGATTTTCACCCCTGATATTGCCAGACTGCCTCACTTCGACAACCCTCTCAATCTCACTGTAGGAAACAAAACAAAAAATTAGATGCATAAAGCCCCAATTTAAAATAAAAAAATAATATTTTCAGTATTTTAAAAGACTGCTCAGCTGTTACAGAGGGCTCTTATAAAGTAAAAACAAACAAGTTCCTAGCATTATTTATCCAAAATATTTTTCTTCTGACAGCCCTTCCTGGCTAATATGGTATTTTACATTTTTAAACAAGCATAGCATAAGAATTTAATATAAAATTAAGAGAACTGGCCTCATTTAAAGTCTAATTTCAAAAGTTCTTACAGTAGGGTTGTCAGAACAAACCCACACCTGTACCATAAAATGAATTTTGAGACCGACTCACAGAACCACAAGATTAGCAAGGACCATAAGGGTAATCTAGTAGTCTAACCCCATACCAAAACGCAGGATTTGTTGCATCTAAACCATCTAAGACAGATTGCTATCAACCCTCCTTTTGAAAATTTCCAGGGAAGAAGCTTCCACAACTTCCCTGATGACCCTTCAGTTAGGAAGCTTTTCCCTGAGATTTAATCTAAATTGGCTATGCTATTTTCTCAACCCATTGCCCCCTATGCTGAGCTCTGTGGCAAGAGCGAGCCTGAGGCCTGGTTTTTTGGCTAAACTTAAGTGTTCTTTGGCTAAGCAGTAGCAGCCATATCAGGAGAAACAGCAGCCGTAAACTAAGTAGCATATAGTCCCATCCTCATTTCTTGAAATTACATCAAGACAATGTAATATCAGGCTGTTAAAGAGCTGGTACTGTCTTCATATTACCTACCACCACCAGATAAAGAAAGCTTAAAGAGAGCTTTGTTTGATAGCTTTCTGTCTGGAAAGGAATCACTAACCAACAGCTGTGGCTGTAAAATCTACACTTGTTTTTCCTTTACAGTACCCGCTTCTCTATTGCTTATCTGAATCATTTCTGTCCGGCTCTTTGCTTCTTTTTGATGCATGACTGTGTCCTGGTCTACACTGACAGAGAATGGTGATGAAATGCTGCTTCCCTCGACCTTCTGCAGCCTATGTCTCCACTGTTAGAGCAGTAAACGCAAATCAAATGGTTCTGTAATTTGACTTCATACCACCATCCCTGCATGTGGCAAAGCACTGAGGTTGAAGTCGCCTATTTGAATTTAGGTTTGTGTAGCAAGAGAACAGAGACAATGGGTTCTTTTCCCATTACAAAACGTAATTTGACTTCAGGCTTCCCAGGGTTTAAACCTAACAACTGCTCTGATTTGCTGTTCCTGTATGACCTGATCCTATGTTTTACACCCCCTTGCATTTAGTTTCATTCCTTTCTGTAAGTTCACCCATCTTCGAAGCATCTGAGGAAGTGGGATCTTCTCCCACAAAAGCTCATGCAAAAAATAAATCTGTTAGTCTTAAAGTGCCATACAACTCCTTGTTGGTTTTTTTTGTTTGTTTGTTTTACAAGAGAACAGTGAAATTCAACTTCTTTGTCCCCTGGTATCTATCCCAGAAATCTCTGTTCTTTCCTTACTGCTCTTGATTTTCCATTGTGCTGCATGTGTCAGCTAGACAGCACATAGCTTCCCCCTTGCCTGCAGCCCCAGGAGGATTTTAATTCATACCCCTCTCTGCAGGCAGCACTGTGCCTCTCTGTCTGCAGCAAAGAAAGACCGCATGGAAAGCGTTTCACTTTTATTTTTTTTGAAAGAGGCGAGAAGAAGTGAGTGCATTGCATCATGGGAAAATGACTGCCTCCCTACAAGTTCCTATACTTATTTGCACTGTGAGGTAGCTACTCACACAGAGCTGGCACTGGGGATTGTGGAGCCCCCCTGCAGCAGAGCAACACCGGCGCAGACAAGTGACATTATCAGGAGAGCACCACAACGTTGTCCTCTTTTGGCGCCCCTCAAGTACCGGCGCCCCCTTGCAATGCAGGGGCTGCTTACTGCCTAGCACCAGCCCTGTACCCACAGTTAGGGTTACCAGACATCCAGCAAAAGGAGGACATGTCCCAGGGGCATCGTTGCCCCGGGGATGGACCCAGGGCACCAGACCAGGCCCCGCACCGGGCCCACAGGCCCCGCCCCTGGCCGGGGACAGGGCCAGAAGTCGCCACGTGCCATCATGGGCGGCTGTGTCCCACATCCCCAGCTGGGGACGGGGACAGAAGTGGCCGTGAGCAGCTGGGCCTCGCATCCCTGGCTGGGGACACAGACAGGAGCGGCCGCAGGCGGCTGGGCCCCGCATCCCCGACCAGGAACGGAGCCATGAGCGGCCACCGCTGCTGCAGGTGGCTGAGCCCCGGATCCCCGGCTGGAGACGGGTCTGCTGCTGCCACGGGCGGCTGGGCCCCAGATCCCCAGCTAGGGATGGGGCCAGGAGCGGCCTCCGCAGCCGTGGGCAGCTGAGCCCTGGTTCCCCAGCTGGGGACGGGGCTGCCGCAGCCGGCTGGGCCACCAATCTCCAGCCCAATCGGGCCAGAGACGAGGAGGGGGGCCCCGGACCCAAGGCACTGGCACCGGGATTCGGGGCATGTGCCCTGTGTGCCCAGTGCCAGCGACACCCCTGACATGTCCTCCTTTTTGCCTTCATGTCCTCTGTCCTCCAGGCATTTTAAAAATAGGTGGTTTTGTCCTACTTTTTACTGATCAGGAACAGAATGTTAAAAACCCCTCTAAAAGCCAAGTTACAGAGTGGGGTAGCTTCCCCCAGTGGCTGAAGATCGGTGTTGGTCACATGCATCCACTGTCCAATCACAGCTCAGCACAAATCAGGCCTCCTCACTAGGAGCTCAGGTATCCCGACTCCGGAAGCTACTTTTACAAAGCTGCTTAGATAGCTCAGTTGGGAAGGAAGATGTCTTTTAACCTTTGAGTAGTGGCTTGAAGATCTACAAAATGCACACTTATTTTTGGCCCTTGCTCCCTACAAAATGGCTAATTTTGGAGGAGGGGGGAATAGAGATAGTAATAAAATGAAGGAAAATAAAGTCTACCATAAATAAAATTACTAACAAGGACAAATTAAATAAAACCACTAAAGGGGCAGGTTTGATGGACAGAAACAATGTAGGACTTTTTTTTTTTTAACTGTATAAATGGGCTACTGTGGAAAATGAAAAATGAGAAGGGAGTTAACTGAGGGTTTTTTTGTTTTCTTTTTTTTTTTTTTTTTTAACCTTTTTAGGTACATTTCAAGTTTATATCTGAAAATTTAGTATTTTAACTTTAGTCTCATGAACATTAATGAAGGGTCATGAAAAACTTTCATTTAATGAAAAACTCCAGTTTCAGTAAAAAAAAAAAATTATGGTAATGTTCTTTATTTTAAAATAATTTAATAACACATGATATTGTGCAGTTTTAATGCTGCATTCATTAATCATTACCCATTTTCCATGACATAATATGGTAATAACAGTTATATTAATACTAAATTTTCTCCACGTCCTCCAATGTCCTCCTTTTCAGACCCCCCTGTCCTCCTTTCCGTGTTTTGGTACCTGATAACCCAACCCACAGTGCAATCTATTTTCAGGAAGAAGTAAAGATGACCAGTGGGCATGCAAGAGCTCAGAGCCATTTGCAGAGTGTGATCACTCTCCTGCAGATTCTGTAATTTGGCAGCCTAAAATCAAATTACAACCCCTCTCCTAGTGTAGACAAACCTTAAGTGTGCACTACTTAAATCAGTTACAGGGGTGAGATATAACTGGTTAAAGAATTGTTTCATAATGAACAAAATGTTTAGGGTAATGGGTGTTTTATAGTACTTACTTTAAAATAATTGGTTAGGGCACAGCAAAGCAGGACTCAAGTTTTAACTAGATAAACTGTGGTCCTGAAGGAAGTTCTTTGGAACCAAACTCCAGGACATAGCCAAAGATCAGAGCTGCCAGACCTCAAAACTCTGCCAACTATATTTACAGAGACTGGAGTCTCCAGGAGATCTAATTCAGATTGGCTACCAAGAGAAATTTGTCTGCCTAGCATGTGTATTCTGTTGTAGTAATTGTTAATACATACAAAATAAGGATATTCCTCTGTAAGGCTGCTTCACTGGTAAAATTTTCTGCAGACTCACAGAAAATTACACCTGAAGCTCTACGAATTAGAAAAGGATGGATACTTCCACTAACCAGCATTATGTCCAGAGCCCTATAGCCTGGGAATAGGTGACCCTGAGCCCTGCAATGTGAATTGGGTAAGGATGAGGGCCTTTACCAAGGAGCCCCATGGATTAGGAACACGTGGTGGTGCCATGACCAATAAGGGTTATGCTTTAAGCCCTATGGATTGGGGTAAAAGTGGTGTGCCCTAGTGTGCAGGTAACAACCCCTTAATCTCCTCTTTTCCAAACCAAACATACCCAGTTCTTTCAGCCTTTGCTCTATGAACTGCTTTCCAACCCTGATGATCATCTTTGTCACGTACGTCTTAATCATTTCCAGTTTCTCTACATTCTTTCTATACACTGATGACCAAAAATGGACACATTATTGCAGCTGAAGCTAACCAGCATCAAGCAGAGTGACACTATCACCTCCCATGACTTACGCACTAGGTCTCAATTAATGCGACCCCAACACTGCATTGCCTTTTTTCTCCCCAACAGCATTGCACTGATGGCTTGTGTTGCGATTGTGATCCACCACAACTCCCAGATCTTTCAGTAGAGCAGCTGCAAAAGCAGTTATCTGCTGTTCTGTATTCTTGACTTCTGTTTTTCTTCCCTAAGCGCAGCATCTTATATTTGTCTCTGTTGAATTTCATTCTTTTCTATAACCCAGTTTTCCAATTCATCCAGATCCCTTTGAATTTTTGCTTTCTTCCCTAAAATGTCACAATCCCCCTAGCTTTGTCTCACCTACAAATCTGATCAGCATGCTTTCTATTCCTACATCCTGGTCATTAATAAGAGTGACAAACACCACCAAAACAAAGGCCAAAGACTTCAGTTCTCTTCTCAATCTGACATCATTCCACTAATAATGACAGTGACAGGTTCCTGCTGACCACTGCGACACCTCCTTCTGGCCATCTCAGGGAATTTTCTAGTGACCACTGAGCCCTCTCCAGCGGTGTCCATCTTTTCTCTGTTCCTGGACCCATGTCTCACTGCAAGCATAACATACACTTTTGTGGCATAGCCCTCCATGTGGCTCAGTCCTTGCTCCCTCCCCTTATGGGGCGTTGGTTTCAGCAGCTCTTGGCCACTCGTATCAGCAGCCACAGCAATCCAAAGTTGGGCCCTCACTTCAGGGCCAGCTACCTTCCGTCCAGAGTCAGCCCTGCATCTCTGTCTGACCCTTTCTTCAGGGCCCAGCAGTTGCTCTTCCTCCATTTGCCGCCTTTCAGTCCACCACAGCCCTAACTTCAGAGGTCATAGATGCTCCTTTCCTGGAGCCTGGCACTGCTCTGTCCCAGGGAACAGGCCTGCCTCACCCAAAGGCTGGCCAGCCTTCACCCTGTGAACTACTAAGAGGGGCTGACCTCTTCCTCATCCCGGCAGCCCTTCTTACATGGGAATGCCTGGCCCTAATTGGCTGCTCTCCCCTTGACCCTTGCAACTGCCTGCTATGGCCACTGCCTCGCCAGGTATCCTTTAACCCCTTCTTCACAGCGGCTACCTGCCCCACCACAATGACTCTTTGTTCATGCTTGTTTAACCAATTCTTTTCCCACTTAATGGCAGTTTAACCAAGCCTGTACTTGTCCAGTTTCTTATCAGAATATTATATGAGACTGTGTCAAAAGCCTTGCTTAAATCTGTAGGGGATTTATGTTTGATACTAACTGAGTAGCTAGCCAACGGATTTACTAGAAATCATACCTGCTGTTGAAGCTGTGGCACTATTGTGTAAAACAGCTTGGCTGGAAAGCACCACATACAGCTAAAAAAGGAAAGTTGAGTGGAAACCATTCACTGGATAAATGAGAACAGTTCTTTGATGGCCCTGCTAGAAAGCCTTTAAACAGGCTGATGGCAGCCAGGTATTAGAGAGGCCAAAGGAACTCTGAACATTTCACTGGTCACAACTGTATTTTGTACCCAAATGCTTCATAAACAACAAACATGGGCAGGCTAATTACATGCTGTATATTAAGTATGGTCTAATCATGTAGCTACATATTAAGGATAGTGAAACCATGTAGGGATTTATGCATGATGTAACCTCCTGTATTATGCATGCACCTGTTGCATTATGTATATTGTATTTAGCATGTTAGCATGCCTGGGCTCACTTGTACAGGTCCTGGCAGGCTGTAGCTACTTCCTGCTTGGTTGGATGTATTAGGGGAACAAATATTGTGATTAAAGGCACCATATACTCATTCTTCTCCTGAGTGAAGCTGATCCTTCTTTTCTTCTAAAAAAATCCAGGTACCTTATGGTCACTGCATTCCCATTATTCACCCAACCAGTTACCCTGTCAAAGAAGGAAATCAAGCTGGTTTGTCATGATTTGTTCTTAGTAAATCCATGCTAGTTGCTAATGATCAATCCTTCATCATCCTGGTACTTCCAAACTGAATATATTATAAACTATTCAAGTAGCTTCCCAGGCATGGAAGTCAGACTGACTGGTCTATGGTTCCCTGGCTCCTCCTTTTTCCCTTTTTAAAACATAAGCACAACATAAGTCCTTCTGTAGTATTCTGGGACCTCTCCTGTCATCAATGAGTTTGCATTTACTGTTGCCAGTGACTCAGATTTCTTCAGCTAATTATTTCTGCACCCCAGGGTAAATAGTGCTAGACCTTACTGACTTGAATTCATTCAAATTAGTGAGAACTCTGACATAGTTCTTTACTTATCTTGATCCATTTACTGTCCACAATAACTTTGCTTGTCATCTGCATGTTCCTGGTTCTGTGAAAACTGAAGCAAAGCAAGCATTGACCAGTTCTGCCTTTTTCTTATCTTCCATTATCAGATCAATCTTTTCAATGCACAACAGACCCTCACCTTTCCTGCTCTTTTGTTTTTGTCATATATTTTTACAGAACCCTTTCCTGTTGTCACATACCAACAGCTTGTAACTCATTCTTTGCCTTGGCTTTCCTGATTTTGTCCCTATGCATTCATGCTACTCCCACATATACTTCCTTGGTGACATGCTCCTCCTTCCATTTCCTCTATGTATCCCTTTTGGTTTTTAGACAACTAAAAAGTTCCATGTGCAGCCACCTTGGCCTTCTGTGGCTCTTCCTCTCTTTCCTCTGCTTTGAAATAACTTAACATTTATCCTTTACATTACATCATTTAGGCACAACCAGCCCTCTTCAACTCCTTTTCTTCCTAATTGGTCTCTGTTGAACATTGCCCACTATTTCTCTGAGTTGGTTGAAATCTGACTTTACAAGGTTGATGCCAAAATCCAGTAGCAGTAAAATGGCAGAGGAAGACTGCTTTTGACGCACAATACTCTGATAACATGGGTGTAAGCTGGTTGAAACGCACACTGAAAAATTACCCTAATGTTCAACCATTCCTAGATGATCTGGAAGCTGCATCTCCTGGCAACTGCTACAAATAAGCAATGTTAGAAAGAGCATGGAAGTTAGTTAGATGCATGTTGTACAGACTCAGTCACCTACAACTGATATAGAAACATACCTTAAAAAAATTATATCATTAATAATGGGGTATATGGTATCTATAAAACATATTGCCAGTGATAAAGACCAAAGGTTTAGAAAACAGAGAGCAGGAAGCAACAGTTAAATATTCAGTTTAATCTTAAAAGATACTAACAACATCCTGATTAGAACAACTGAAAACCATGACTTTAACCTAGAGCTTAGCTCTCTTTCTACAGCACTCCCGCATCCATCAAAAATATTGCTGCTACAATTTTCTTCTTCCATTGTTTCATACCCTGCTCACTCCTTAGTCCAAAGCCTCTCTCTGGCTACTACTGATCTTCAAGTACAGTGTCTTCTCCAGGAGTGCCACTGCCCTGGATGAAGACCCAGAGCTCAGGCACTGGGACTTGGGGATCAAGCTCAAGAAGCCCTGCGTCAGCGACACCCCTGATCTTCTCCAAATAACTAACTTATCTTCACTCAAATCCTTCTCGCATACTTCCACAAAGCCTTTCAAAAACACTTCACAGAAATAATGGAACAAAAAAAATCTCTTTGATTTGATCCTTTTATTCCCTGGATTTCTGTGCGTCTGAATGTTTCTGTCCTGTCTAGATTGTGAACACAAGGGATCATGTCTAACTCAGTAAAGCACTAAGAATATTGATGGTGCTCAGTCAATACTGCCTTGACGTCATTCCTGCTGCTCAGAATCAACTAGAGCTAAAAAAACCTAACCAGCCAATGAAAGGCATACACAAAATGGATTTAGCAAAGGACTGCGAGCCAGGACCTACATATGTCAATCTGGGCTCTAAACCAGATTCCATAGACAAGTAACTTGATTACCCTGATTCAGTGCATAGCTACATTAATTCTCTATCTTCCTGGACTGTGAATTGGTGACATATCTCAGAGTCACAGCACAAATTCCCAGCCTTAGCACATAAAATGTCATTATCTTCAAATCACTGAATAAAAATCTTGATATCCAATCCCTGGTAAGATGCCTCAGACAGGATTTGTAAGAAAGTCCTCAAAAGGCAGCCTTATGGCTTTCTTCCATACTGCCAGTGCTGGGAGAGTTGTTACTGCAAGACTTTTGCGGCTCCTTTGCACTAATATAACTTTTTCCCATGGCATGAAATGCTGAGACAAGGACGTCACTCCAAATATTTTATTTCCTAATCTGTCAATTTACTGTCTCCCTAGGAACAAACTAGGTACATTTTAAAATTATTATTAATAAGAACATAAGGGCTATTCCTTCACTTCTCAAAACAAGGCAACATCACCAATTAATCCCATTCACGATAGCTAGCCTGCAATATTTGACTGCTCAATTTCATGCAGAGGAAAGATTTCTGAGTAACTCGTTTTCCCAACATTCATAGTCAAGGAACCTTAAGCAAAAGAAGAAATATTTATTGCAGCATACTGAGGCAAAGCTCCCCTTCAATTTGCCAGGTAGCAGTTATCACCCCAGGTGAAACAGACCTTCTGTAAATCTGCCCCATTTAGCTTGAGTCTTTAATTTCCCCCAGAATCAGCTTCTCTTGACTGTAGTGCTCCGATGTGTGTCTGGGTCTCAGTGGACCAAGCCCCTTCCACCTGACAGAGTGGGCAAGTCTAAGTCTGTGGTGCCCAGACCCTAGGCAGTACCCGTTCCTCACTTCTCCAGCCAAGTTGTAGCTGAAGTGGTGGTGTGTTGGGGCTGAGCAACCTCAGTCTCTCCTCGCAGGCTGGTGTCTGAGTTTCTTCTTTTCCTCTTCTCCTGTGAAGATGCACTACTCTCCTGCTTCCGATAAAAACCGTCCACCTGCTCCTGCAAAGTTTTGATAGCTTGTCTCTCTCTCTCTCTCTCTCTCCCCCTTTCCCCCCCAGCTTCTAGCATATATCATACTGGTCGATGAGCCTGTGAATGAGCCCCTGATGGAACAACAGTGATACTGCTATGGGTAACCACATGGCCCCACAATATGCCAACGTTCATGGCTGACTTAGCACAACACTTCTTCAACTCTGGTCCCCAAGCACCACTCCTCTATTTATGCTATAGCAATGACATTTTCATCATCTTGACCACTGAAAGGAGGACCTTGAAGAATTCAAAAGAGATTTCAACAATTTCCATTCCTTGATCAAACTTAGCCTAGAGATCATTCCACACAGGAGATCCACTTTCTGGATACTACAGATCAAATAAGCAATAGACAAAGAAACACCAGCCAACAACAGAAACCTACATCCCTCCAGCGTTCATCCAAAACATACCACATGATCCACTGTCTACAGCCAAAACCTAATATATAACTGCATTTGCTCTGAGAACTCATACAGTGATAGCCATCTCCAGGTCCTCTATCAAGCTTTCTTAAAACTACAGTACCCACCTGGGGAAGAAACAGATTGACAGAGCCAGATGGATACCCAGAAGTCAATTTCTGTAAGACAAATTCAAGAAGGAAAACAACAAAACACCACTGGTCAGCACCTACAGCCCACAACTCAAACTTCTACAGTACATCATCAAAGAGCTACAACCTATCCAACAAGATGATCCTTCACTCTCCCAAGCCTTAGAAAGTAAATGTCTCCTTGCTTGCAGACAGTCACCCAACCTTAAACAGATACTCAACAGCAATTATAGACTTTACAAGAGAAACAGTAAGGCAGGCACATATTCCTGCAACAAACCCCGCTGCCAACTCTGCCCACTTATCAACACTAATGACACTACCATAGGACATAATAAAAACAGCTACTCCATCAGGGGCTCATTCATCAATGTGATATATGCCATCATGTGCCAGCAATGCCCCTACTCCTTATAAATCAGAGAAACTGGATTACCTCTGCACAAAAAAATAAATGGAGACAAATCAGACATCAGAAATAAGAACAGTCAAAAACAAATAGGATATCATTTCCATCTCCCAGGCCACTCAATAATGGACTTATCTGAATGTATTCTCAGGCACATTTACTCTGTCTTAAGGCTTCAAAGAGAGACTTCAGAGTTAGAATTCATACGCATAATCAATGTCATCATACTGGGTCCCTGGGTAAAGTATGAACTGGATCTCCCATTACAAACATTAAATGGACCACAAGATTCCGCTTTTGTTTTTCATTGCTAACACTGATTCTCACCTCTCTCAACCTCACCACTTTCTGATATGTTGTGTTTGAATCTATAAAAATCGCTTGATTTGCTGAAGTGATCTGACCTAATGCAGTGAAATGTAATCACAGGATTTATCACCCACTCCCAGATTATAACGTCTCTTTCAATGCAAGTTTTCTCCACTCTGCCATCTGACGAAGTGGGACTTTGTCCACAAAAGCTCATGCTAAAAATAAATCTGTTAATTTTTAAAGTGCCATAACACTCCTCTTTTGTTTAATGATATTAAATCTCTGAAAGATTTACAGGAACAAATGTCTAAAAATAATCAGTTCTGGACACAGGAGATTCAATCTCAGGACATGTGCCAGTAAGACAGAATTAGACAGGTACTAGTCAACACCACCTCCATACTCATGGCACAGAAAATGAAGGGCACATACACAGACCTATGGACAAAACTTACTAGAACCGTCTGTTATAGGGTACATGGAGCCCAGACGTACCCACAGTGGAATATACATAGAGACCAATGCTCAAAGAACAAATTAAATATGCAATAAAATATGTAATAAACTGATATAGGATATAAAAGTAGCAGTAAATAAACACTAGAAGATTTTACAGTTTCTTGTGATCTTCATTTTTTGCTTTCTGCCTTCATCTTATATATGATACCACTATTTTCATACTGTATACCTCAAAGGCTATCTAGCAGTTGGCTTGCAAGAGGATGATTTGTATGGCCAAACGTTAAGGTGGCCCACAAAAGGAGGAAGTAAGACTGTGTCCTTTTTAAAATTCTTTTTCATGTATAAAAGTCTGGCAATTTTCATTTTTATTTCTTCTGAATATTTTTCCTGATTGTTTTACATTAGGTATGTAACTATTGCCTGTGCCAGAAGACACAATAGATTAGCATCTAGTAACTGATGTTCCATGGAACACTGGTGCTGTGCAGATGTAGTGAAGGTGTTCCATGACAGACCCTAAATACTCCCGATTGCAGGGGAGGCTGCTGAAGGGTGCAGCAACAGCGAGCCAACACGTGCCTGGGAGACTTAAAATGCTTGAACCGCAGCAAAACTTCCAGGTGCGTGCCAGCAAGTGCTGCCACCTCACTCCTTTGCTGCAGCTGGGGCATTTTAAATTTCCTGCTGTTACTAACAGCGTCAAAATTGCTTGGACATAAATTCCACAATCAGACTTTCTTTGATGAACCCTACTCCTAGAATACATTAACTTTGTTCAAAAATCCAGGCCCAAAATTCCCCATTAAAACTTGAGTAATATTTTCAGTTTTAAGTTGTGTGCATAATCATGTATCTATCTATCTATCTATAATTTTTTTAAAGAAATAAATGAATGTTATATTTGTAAATTTTTATTTAATTTGGTTTCCTGGATCCTTTTCACAGAAACGTGTAGTACCCAGACATTATGACCATTACAGCTGGTATATATCAGCTTCTTCAAAGAAGCTTTCATCAGGTGTTCTATGTAAAGTAATGAATACTTTTAGGTGTTCTGTGGGCCACTAAAGGTTGAGAAACACTGCAATAGATGGTTGAAAGGGTGATGAGACCATGATTTTAGACACCCCGGTTGATTAACTTGGATCAGAAAAGGGAAGTGATTCTTATTCACACTATCTTTTTCAGACCTGAACAATTCTGCCACTTGAATTTTAAAAAGTGAGAGAACTATCCATGTGTGTCTGAGTCATCCCCAGAAAATAGAGAAGACCATACTTGACATTCTACTGATCAGATTAAAAAGGAGGATGAAAGAATATAAAACATATTAGGGAAACCAGAAGGAGGGGAAGGGAGCAGAACTTTCACGACTTCTTTATAAATCTTGAAGTAAAAGGACACAGGCTTTTCACCGCCCCCCTAACCCCCCACGTCATCTTTAACAGGTTAGTTTCCAACTGTCAGGATATGACCATCCACTCTAACATGTGAAATAGTTGTGTCAGTTTACATTTTGTCTCACCAGTAAGTGTGAGATTATTCACTAAGGTTGAGAGGCTCACTCCAAGGAGTTCTAAAAAAGATAAAGATCGTGAGTATGGAATCAGAAGTGCCACTTGGGCACATCAGTTGTATCGAAGTTTCTACGGGTTTGCCATATTACAGAAGTGGTCAGTAAGAGCAATACACTTAGGGAAAACACAACAAAAAATTCTCTCTCTCTCACTCAGAAAAGTTTAAAATAACCAGGTACTCTGTTTCAAGGTGTGTTTGGCCTCCTTGGGCTCATTAAGAAGACAATGATTATTTGGGCAAATTTGCCATCACAATTTCTTATTTTAAAAGTAAAATTTGTATCCTGATGATATAGATACCCAAGTAATATCTTATTTTGCTATTAATGAATTTGTCAACTGATGGAAAAGAATATACAACTTTCTGAGTCCCAAATGGATGATAATTTACATGGGCAATACAATCTTGCCCAATCCAGGAACTCCTTAAGCTCTTAATAGTTGCAATACAGGTGGTCTAGCACTGAAAACTCACTTGCATATCAGTATTCTCCATAACAGTGATCTCAGACAAATTTAGTAATCCTCTATTAGATCATATCAATCAGGTCAATTAACTCAATGGTTTATGTCACTGAGACCCAGACAGAAAGAAGCAGCAAAATATTTTCAGGTAAATGCTGTCTTAACTAGTGACAACAACAAACTAGCACTTCAATCATTTTTCAGCCATAGCACTTTATTAAGAAAGCCTATATTAACATGGTCCGAAAAGGGTAAAAAGCCACACTACCTAATTTCCCCAGTAATCCATTTTTCTTTTCTGGGCTTCCTCTTTAGAGCCCTAAAAATCTACAGATATGCACTTCATAACTGCAGACCATTTTCTGCACATTGTGGATTGGCCTGCAGATCTCAAAAGTGGAAAAGCAGCTGTCTGCAGCCATTCAGCACCCCCAACCTGCCTGCTGGCTGCCCATCAGCCATTTGGCACCCACCACCCTCCTGCTGGCCGCCCATCAGCCATTTGATGCACCCCACTTCTAAGATTTGTCTAGAAAAGCTGCAGCATTAAATACAGCCAAAAGCACCTTATCTCTTTCCACAAATAACTATTTGTTGCTATGCATGGTCAACCAAGAGGAATGTTGTTATTTGCATATACACAATTATTTTATATGAGGGTTTTTTGGGTTTTTTTGAGCTACCAATTTCTTGTTTCTGCTATGGCAGATTTGCATTTCTAAAAATGAAAACTTCACTATATGCATGAATGTGTGGGGTAAACGTATGTTTCACAAATTAGAATATTACAAAAGTAACTGAACTGTAAAACTAAATCAGGGTTCAAAAGTCACTTGCGTTCCAGCAGAAGAGTCGGAATCTAAATGCCATCAACTTGTCTGGAATATGAGCTTTTCTTTTTTCAGTGATGTTTCTGATAACTTATTATAATAAATAATATCCCTCAATATGAGCTAAGAGTAAACTGATAACAGTGATGACTTTTCAGCCCTCAGAAAGGTGAGATTACTCGCTTTGCATAGTAACAGCAGTTCTTCAAGGTGTGTATTGGTGCTCTGTTTCAGGTAAGCATGTGGTTCTTGATCGTATAAATAGACATATGTCTGTTAACAGTGGCTGTTCAGCTCCCACACATGCCCTACATCTCCACCTGCTAGACTGAAACTACATAGGGATGCACTGGGGAATCAGCCTTGGCTCCTTCTCCACCCAGACACCTCCACAGAGGGGGAAAAAGGATACAGGTAGGTAGTGGAGCATCCCCTGGGATACCCCTCTCAAAGAATTGAAGTTACTGCACAATATGAGTGACTTTTTCTTGAGTAAAACAAACAAGCAGTCCCGTGGCACTTTTAAAGACTAACAAATCCCTATGGGTGTTCCACTTCAAGTGACTTCCAAGCAATTTCCACAGAAGAAGAAGGTATCTTCAAATCTGAGTCCAGAAATACAGTATCAGGTACCAAATCTGACCAGGATTCAAAGGGGTAGCTGTGTTAGTTCAGTTCAGTAAAACAAACAAGGAATCCTGTGGCATTTAAAGACTAACAAATTTACTTTTTGCATGAGTTTTTATGGGAGAAAATCCCACTTCGTCAGATGTTTTGAAGGTGGGGGAACTTATAGAATGGGAGGAAATAAATGCAGGGAAGTGTAAATCATGGGAACAGGTCACACTGTAACAGCAAATCAAAACAGTTATAAGGATTCAAACACTGGGGAACAGCATACAGAGAGAGATGAAGTCAAATCACCTGTTGTAATGGGAAAAATCCAATGCCCCAATTAAGTCCTGAAGCAACGCAACCAGATTTACAAATGAATTCAGTTTCAGTATTTTCTCTTTGAAGCCTTGAGTTAGTATTCATCTGTCAGAGCACAGTAATTAGCAAACCGTTAATAGAGTGATCACGAAGCTTGAAATGCTGACTCACTGGTTTTAGAGTGTTGAGATTTCTGATCTTAGATTTGTGCCCATTTATTCTTTTGCGCAGAGACTGTCCTGTTTGTCCAATATATAAGGCAGAGGGGCATTTGTTGCATGTGATGGCATAAACCACATTGGTGGATGAGCAGGTGAACGAACCTTTGATGGAGTAGCTGGTATTATTAGGTCCTGTAACATTGTCTTTTCTGAAGATATGTGGGCAAAGCTGGCAGCTTGGTTTGCTGCAGGGATATGTGCCTGCTTTAATGGTTCCGTTGTGAGGTCGCAGCAGTGTTCCCTTTAAGCTGTGCAGGAGCGTGGGTCCCCCACGCAGGGAACGCCGCCAGTCAAGCACAGCCAGCAACCACGGCCTCTACCCAGCTGGAAGACAAAATCTTCCGGCCAGTAGGGAACTGCCCTGCCCCAAGCTGGGCCTGGGAGTTTTTAAAATTCCTGCCCTAAGCCTGCTCTAACTGAGCTCAGTCAGAGCAGGCTCAGGGAAGGAGCCTCAGCCTGTGGCAGGGTTGCTCCACATGGCAGCCAGACAAAGGGGTGAGCTGGCCCAGTGGGTAAAGGGCACAGAGGAGGGCATCAGCCTGGGGCAGTGGTGGAAGAAGGCATGGCACAGTGGGGTGGGGGCTGGGGAAGGGTTTGCGGGGACCAGCAGCAAGATGGGGGGCTTAGAGAGGAGCTTGAGGGAAGGACTCAGGGGACCACCAGCAACACTGGATGTTGGGGAGACTCAGGGGATTTATTGACTGAATCCAAAGCAAGCAAGGAGTCCTGTGGCACTTTCAAAGACTAATAAATGCATTTACCACATTTGCTTTCATGGAAGAAAAATCCCACTTCCTCCTTTTCAAAGCATCTGACAAAGTAGGATTTTCTTCCACAAAAGCTCATGCAATAAATAAATTTGTTAGTCTTTAGAAGACCCAAAGGACTCCTTGTTTGTTTTGCTGAGCTAGACTAACACAGCTGCCCCTTTGGATATTTCACAATATTCCATATACTCATGATCCATAATCATCATCTAGGAGAAATCATTATTCAGGGAAAAATCACAGGATTTGAACTCATACAAAAAAATATACATTTCATGATAAGCCAAAGAAATGACTCTAATACCCTTCCAAGCAAACAGAACAGTTTTATAGATGCATTAAAGTATTACCCTTACTAATGTTGGGAACCCAAGCACTGTGAACATACCACAGATTTTATTTCTGCCTCTGATTTTAGTTTCTTTCTTTCTAGTGACAAGAAAATATTGCTTTAAGAATTTTTTTGTTGGTTGGTAGAGCTGCATCTATAAAACTGCTCCATGCCTCCTAGCCAGCTGCCTAGCTGGCCAGCAGGGCTGCTCTGAATGGGAATGGCTGCCCCTCACCTAGTCAAAGGTGCTTTGGGACACAGGCAGCTGTTCCACTTGTCCAACACTGCTTCGGCATGTGGGCATCACTACAGGTGTTGCTTTCAGGCAGGAGCTTCTCTCCAGAGCTAGGGTTGATCTAGGGCTTCTCTCCCAGCCTTGAATCCCAAGCTGGGGCTTTTCACTGGCCCCATGCTTGAGCTTATTCCCCAGGATGGCTCAGGGAGGAGAGGTAGCAGTGCCACTGGGGGGAGCTAGGGCATGGGGAAGCAGATGGGGAGCAGAGCCAGGCCGCTGCAAGGGAGGCAGGTGCAGAAGGAGGGTCCAGATGCGGGGCCTTTGCCCCAAATTTCTTTTTAATCCCTCCAGTGCTGGGGGCTGCAGCCACAGCTGCCCCACCCCATCAACATTCTGCCCTGTCTGGTGAGAGGGTGGGGGGTACCAGTTGTCTCCCCAAAACTGGGCAGCTTGGGCTGAGGCCCTTCTAATCTGGCCCTGGTGCAGGACACTTGTGCCAAAAACCATGTGCTGGTAGATTCTGTTACTTGTAACAAAATCTGCCAGCACATGGCTTTTGGGACTACAATGGCCCAGGAGCAGCTATCTGGCATCAAGAGCTGTCACCTTTGTCTCCTCCTGTCCCTCATGCCCATCCTTTGCATCACCACCCCATACAGAGGGTCCCAGCTGCTGGGACCCCTCCTGCCCTCTGCAGGGAAAGGGTTGCACAGGGCGGGGGGGAGGCAAATGTGATTTGGTCCCTGAGCACCAGAAAGCCTCAGTACGTCATTGCCCCACTACCAGTGGAGCAATGTGGGGCCTGCGCAGCTGCTCCCCTCCCCACCACACTGCCTTTTACAGCAAGCCAAAGGCCATGGGAGGGGCAGGAGCACAGAGCTGGGCCCCTGCACTGGCCTGCCTCACCCCCTCCCCAGTGCAGGGGGGAGCAGGAGCCCCCTTTGGCCCACGGAAAGTCTCTTGCCCTCCGATGTGGCCCCTCATATCAGAAGAGTTTGACATCCCAATTCTAGATTCTGGACTGAAGTGCTAAGAAGCTCTGTCAGCCCTGTCACTCAATTTTCAATGAGTAAATATGTTCAATAAATGGGAGAATTTAGAAATGCATATAAAATTAAACAACCTTTAACACTTTCCTTTTTTTTCCAGTTATTTTCTGCTAAGTGCTAAAATTTGATTCACAAGATTAGCTCAGTGAAAATGTTTTAATGTTTGCAAACAGTAATCATACCAATGAGGGAGTATAAATAATAAAATCTCACAAAACAATAATCAATTATTAAGTTTAACATAAAGCAAGTGCATGGAAATTCTTAAGATTTTTTTTTAAATAACCCAAATACTCATACTACTGTCAATAAATAAAAGAAAAGGAA
Source organism: Podocnemis expansa (assembly GCA_007922195.1). NCBI lineage: Eukaryota > Metazoa > Chordata > Testudines > Podocnemididae > Podocnemis > Podocnemis expansa. Next base: position 12,119,210 of record ML682008.1, read on the forward strand.
CTGGTTCACTCACAGAACATGTGCTAGCAACCTAATATGACTGAGTGCCTACTGATACCTCATGCAACCTGAACTGGTAGCCTCAGTCAATTTTCTAGCAAAAAACCACATCCTCCTTAGAAAAAGGAACCTACATAACTAGCAACTCATGTACACACAAAAACAAGCAAGTGAATAGACACAGAAATTGAGCTACTTATTTATCCCTTCATGTTAGATGAGAGTCACATGATTAGAGTGGTCTAGATCAGGCATCCTCAAACTTTTTCCTTCTGAGACAACCCCAACATGCTATAAAACTCCACAGTCCACCTGTGCCACATCTGCTTTTCTGCATATAACAACCAGGTCCGGTATAAAGTAGTAGCAAGCAGGGCAGTTCCTCTGGCCCCAGAGGACTCTGCAAAGCAAAATTGCTCAAGCTTGGGCTCCAGCCCTGCTGCAGCAGGACTCTGGCTCTGACTTCAGCTTTCTGCCTGGACCCTACCAAGTCTCTCGCTGACTGTACTTGGAGGACCCCCTGAAACCTGCTCACAGACTCCTAGGGGTCTGTGGACCCCTTTTGAAAACCAGTGTTTTAGACAAGTTTGTAATGCCACTACCCAGAATGTATTTACTGTTCCTGTACTCAGGGGATTCTACTGTCTATCTAGTGCATTCATTCAGCATTTTACATTATAAAAATTTACCGATATAAAAACATCATACATGACAGGAAAGATTGATGTGCAGTTGTGGCACTGAGTTGGGACTCAAGAAAACATGGGTCCAGTCCCTAGTTCTGCCAAAGATTTCCAGAATGACCTTGGGCAAATCATTTAATTTCTGTGTTGACTCTGTATGTCAGACCTTCTGTTTTGCCTATTTGAACAGTAACATCTACAGAGCAAGAGTCTTTTTACTGGGTTTTTATTCAGGACTTAGCATAATGGGATCCAAGCTCACCTGTGGCTTCTAGGCACCACCGTAACAGCATTTAGTTCTTAAAGAACTAAAAGCAAGCATGGAGAATAATCCTTACTTCTAACCCTCCTTGCTCTTGTGATTTAGTCAATTTCTGTACTTTAAGTAATTAACTCTGATACTCGTAACATTTCGGAGATCATTGTTTGGGATTGTCAGTGGCTATGAGCATTTCAGTGACAGCACAATCAGGCCCTGAGGGAAAGTGATGCCTTGTGTTGTTCTGCAGAACTCCCTCAGGACAATTCAAATTCAGCACTGATGAGTTCTAGAGGGAGCTACATCTTGCTTTCCTTGGACACACATTACCATCATGATCACGTGCCTTGATGGTGAGGGTAGTATACAAATCTTAATCTGGCACTTTCACTTCAAACAAAGGTAGTAACAAACCAATGCATCTCATTTAATTCAGAACACTACATATCTTATTATTCAGTCTTAAAGATTCGACAGCTAAATTCAAAATTAATGTAATATACTCATCCTATCATAGATGACATAGCAAAGAAAAATGCACATTTTTCGCAACATTTATATTATTCAGACTTATTCTCTGAAACACAGAAAGACTGAAAATGTAAATGTAAAAGACTTTAGCAAGTATGTATGCAATATCTTTTCTAAGATCATACTGAACTGAAGAAACACAAATTATCCTGTATGTTCCAAATGAGAAAAAAGGGCATTTCAAAGTAACTGTCCTTAGGAAAAACTAAATCTTTAGACAGTTTTTTTTTTTTTGAAATGGACAAAATACCATTAGCATGTCTTGTGCGTAATATATTGCCTCCTCCATATTTATATCATTACTGAACTTAATTACATCATAACATCACTACATTTTAATTATCTGTTTACAAATTCCAGTTAAAGTATTATAATCATGTGCATTATGTTCTTAAATTTACCAATAAAGAAATCAATACTCAGTTGAGCACAATTTAAGAAACTTCACATTAACTTCCAAAATTTATATATTAACTTAATTTAAAAATAAAAACCTGCTAACAACTCATATTAATAAGGCATCCATACTGCAGTAATCATATAATGTATATATGAGCATATTGAACATCAGTACACATGTACCCCACAATTAAAAAAATCATGTTTTAAAACAAAAACAAATTTCGTTTCTCCTACAGGCATGTAAGGAATGCAGATCCCCTTACTGTTTTAGGCCTAATTCCAGAACTTGCTGTGTGCAGGCCGTGTATTATGTCAGCATGGAACCTAACAGGGTGGCACAAGTGCATGCAGAATTGAGATCTAAAATGTGAACTGAAAGGCTTGTTAAGTACAAAGTACCATATTTTCTGCACTATTAGTCACACCATTACATAAGTCGCACTAATGAAAAAGCATCTGGTTTTTTTTTAAAAAATTCATATAACGGTCACACCATTATATAAGTTGCATTAATAGAAAAGCATTGATTTAAAAAAATTCATATCTTGGTCACACTGCTATATAAGTCGCGCTAATAGAAAAATGTCAATTAAAAAAATTCATATCTTGGTTGCACCGTTATACAAGTCATGCTGCTATAAGGGTTGCGCTTCTACATTAATCGCACTCTGTTGGGGGTTGATGTCACTTTACAATGTGGACAAATTGATCTCTGAACAACTGTGCTCACCCCTAAATTAGAACCGACTGCGAGATAGTGCATTTTACGTTAATAATTGTTACATTTTCTGAAATAAAATTTACTCCATTTTTGTGTGATGTGTTATTAAGAAAGATATGATTTAACCTTGCCTCCTTCTTACACATCCACCATATTTAAAAAAGAACATACTGGTATATATACTAATGATAACGCAGTTGCGAACTATTAAGTAAGCCAGTAAAACTCAGGACAAAGACATTTATCGGGCCTAATGGTAGACACTATGAAATAAGCATAATCCATAAAGTTCAATCATTTTTGTCATCTGCATCAGAGAAGCCATCAAAATCCTCATCTTCAGTGTCACTATGAAATAGCTCGGCTATTTCAACTGGCAGATTTAGACCCTGATCTTCCCTGTCTGGGTATTCATCTCTCTCTTCATTTTCTTGTACTGTGTCGTCATTTATTATTTTCGTTTTCTTGAAGCCTGAAGTGACTGTTTTAGCACTAACACTCATCCAGGCTTCACTAATCCACTGTGCCACGTCTGTGAAAGTCGCATGACACATACGACCAGTGGCCGTGAAGCTGCGTTCCCCATCTGTCATCCAGGATTCCCAAAGGCCACGCAAGACAGTCTTGAAACTCCAATTAATTGATATATCAAGAGGGTGCACCTCCTTTGTTAGGCCTTCAGGAATTATTACTGGCACAGAATTTGTATTTTTTATTTGCATCTTTACCCTCTCTGTTACATGCGCTCTCATACTAACCATGATCAGTAGCACTTTTCGTGTTTTAAAAAAAGCCATCTGGGCATCTGCTGAAACACTGTTCCAGCCAAAACCCCATCATGTCTTCATCCATCCAGGCTTTTTTATTAGTCTGTATGACGACGCTGGATGGAAACAAACCACGCGGCATGGTCTTCCTCTTAAAAATAATCATAGGCGGAAGTTTCTTTCCATCCACACAGCACACCAGCACAACAGTGAAGTGTGACTTTCCATGACTGGTTGTTCTGACATTCACTGTTTTTTCCCCTTTCTCATTAACTGTTTGGCCAACGGGAATGTTGAATGTCAGCGGAACTTCATCCATATTAATTATGTGCTCAGGAGTCACACCATACTTTTCAGGTCATGGACTTCATGAAGGCCAGAAAACTGTAAACTTTCTCTTGTGATTCAGCTGGAAATTTCTGGCACATCGTTGTTCATGCCCACATGCTAAGTTGATGCCTCTGCATGAAACAGAAACACCAGGATGGTCCTTCAACAAATTCTTGCACTTCCATTTCTTAAGCCATTGTCCGGGCCTTCAGTCGCACCTGAACAGTGGACAGTCCGCATCCTTGAGCTCTTTGCTCCACTATCCATTGGTGAAGACGATCTTCCAGATCAGGCCACCTAGCTTTTGTCCACAGTTTGCTTTCTATGTCCGTTTCCTGACTTGAAGTGAATCTTTGATTTTTTTGCCAGTCGCAAACTAATTTTTCACGTATTTTGTTCAGCTGCCCTATTGCTATTTTCTTAAGCGAATCTGATGATCATTAGTTTGAATTTGATGGCATAACTTTTTCATCCTTACATCAGTGTCACTGCTCTTAAAAATCACGTTGTTGTGGATTCATCATTGTTGAAGCTTGGCGGCTTTTCTTCACTGGAATGACAGCTGCAGTGAGGTTGACCAGACTTACCTTTGCAGGTACCCTATACGTAATGATTTAGCATGTTTTATTGGTCTTTACCATCAGTGACCACTTAATTGCCAGACGGCACACACACATTAAATGAGCCAGCCAGAGCCTATGTGAACATGGGGGACTCTGCATATCCAGAATCTGTGTTTATAGAAACAGCGTTGTGAGAAGATGATTGGCAGAGAGAAACTCTTGCATATCCTTAGTCTGGGGTTTTAATACAGTCATTCAGTTCAGGCGCTAATGGTAACTACCAGCAGATCATTGTTGACAGAGACATTATCTGAATGTCGTTTAGTTCAGTTCCTTTACCATCTCCATTTTCCAAAGACCATTTATTTCATTCCTCTTGTAAATTTGATATATAAGTCACACTGTTATATAAGTTGCACCTTTTGAAATATTTGTTAAAAAAAAAGTGACATAGTTTGGAAAATACCCCTAGATGCCATCTTTTCATTGCCTTTCTGTGCCCAACAGTAGCTAACCTATGAATTTAAACCTTAAATATTAATTTAGTTTGAATTACGAGTTTGGCTGAGCCTTGCATCATTTTTCATTTTGTTTTCCTTTTTAATTTTATACCTTTTTTTTTAAATTGTACTTTCCTCATTCTTCAAACTGGAAAATCTTCCCAGATAAATACATGACAATTTTAAATACAGACTGAACAATTCAGCTTCTTAGTTAAAACTATTTATGCTAATTATATCAGAGCAGCAGTAACCAAAATCTAGTTTATATCTGCATTTCTATCATTTTCACAGGCAAAAGGTTCATAGTCACCAAAGAAAAAAGGCAGTTACAAAGATATTTATCACCGTTATCATTTATTTTTAAACTATCACACCCACACCCTGGCACAAAAATCTCTGTCTCACTTAATGGTAACATTCTTTTTCATGTTAGAAAAAGTATATATTAAATTATACCTACAGTGTCTGCTAAAATTTGTACCACGTGTATCTTTGCTTAGATCAGTAAATTTTGACATTTTGAGGCCAAATAAATCTGGGAGTCTAAAAGCACATATAAATATATAAATTGACTCATGGGCACATTTACTAATCTTCATCTTAACACAACTACCTATTTCGCCATTCTTTCTAAACTAATCAGTTTCCTCTGATATTCTGTTGAAACAGTTATATTTTATTAGTGGACATGAAGGAAACCTACAAATACAACACAGTTGCTAACAGCTACTTTACCTTCATCATCCTATTTTACATAGCTAAATATAGTCTTAAATACCAAAATCACTGAAAGGACCAACCTAAAGTGCAGAGTCACAGTCTCTAAGGGATGGTCTACACTAGCGGCAATGGTCAATGGGACATATGCAAGTTACATAACGCAGCTTGCATATCTCCTGGCAAAGTACTTACACTGACGTACCACGGTGTCTTCACGGCACTGAGTCAATAGGAGATACCCTCCCATTGACACTGCCTTCTACTTATGAGTTACAGAGACCTGCTCAGTGCCACTGCCTCAGTGTCTGCCACCATGGCAATGCAGACATACCATAAGTCTCTGAAGTCCACAGTACCAAACTCTAGTACAGGCAGTAAAACTTTAACTGAACATGCAGCCTTTCATGTTGCAATCAAGTCACGTATTGAATGACTACTAAATGCTATCAACAGCAATTAAAATGCCCACAGAAGATCTGAAAAACTCTCACTATCATAATCCATCCTGTCTCCACCTACACCTCAGATTTTAATATTTTAATTGCCAGTTTCTGAAGACCATTCAACATATTCATTTAATAAAATCATTTTCTGGAAGAAAGATTTACCAACTTCTTTTTCTCTTAAACCAGTGGTCCCCAAAATTTTTACCTCATACCCGCCCCTTATCCCACCACATTGATTCTTAACTGCCTGTTATGCTTCCTTAATATCTAGGTTAGGAAATGGAAAACCAGCAACACCTGTGCAACAACACCTTCACTTCAGCACTACAACAGTCTTTAATGCCTGCTGTCCGATAGAAAGACAGAGATAAAGAAACACTGATAAGGAGGATTAACAGAAGAAGAAAGAAGATAGCTGAGCAAATGAGGGCAAGCAGTACGGACACAACAGTGCTAGCCCAATTGTTGGTATAATACATTTTCCCTTACTATGAATTACATGGATTGCTGAGATTTAAAATTAAACTAAAAACTACTGGCAACCCATTAGAGCACTGGTTCTCATACTAGAGATCACATTTTCTCAGGGGATCACAACATTGTATGTGGGGATTGCAAGCTGTGAGCCCCAGTCAGCTGTGGGCTGTGAGCCTTCCTGGTTGAGGAACATGGGGAGAGTGGGTAAGCAGAGATACACACATACTGTTCACCTCCCCTGCAATACTCCTTTACTTCCCCCAGGAGACTGTGGAGGAGAGTGTGACAAGCAACACCATAGCTCCCTGCATCCAGGTTAGTTTGATGCTTGGATGAAATTTCAAGGACACAAAACCACTGCTCTGTGAAGACTGCTGCTGAAGTTAAAAAAAAAAAAAAAAATTCAGAATTATGAAACCAATGAAAGGAGCAAAAGAAATAGAGAAAATTCTTTATTTATAACACACACTAAGGGCACAAGCAGCCATACCAACATCGTTTCAGGTGACAGAAACAGTGTCATTACTATCAGTGGTCTTTTGCTCACAAGGATTTTATTTAAAGAAAATAAATAAGTAGCACAGTGACCAAAGTGTGGTTTTTTACAAAGAGTATTTAAAGAGTATCTATCCTTTAGCCACCAAAATGTCAAAATTTATCATGGCTACTTTGATTATAAGTCTATTAAATGAGTAGAGCATTCTGCATTTTTTGTAACAGCTAATGTATGCCATATTTTCTATTATTTGCAGTATGCTCAATATAATACAACAGATAAAAAAACTTAATTATGACAGTTGCTTTTATCAACTTGATTGTGAAAACCTCTTTGTTACAGTTTGCCTGTTCTCTCACAACAGCAGTTTCCATAGAAATCATTACTACAGTGATATTTAAATCGTATCCTTACCAGTGAACAAATAAGGAGAATGCCTAGAAAAGACATGATTTCTATATAGCTTGGCTTGCATAAGCTAGGTAATAGACTCGTGGGAGAAGCTACACCACCCCAATTTTATAGTATTATAATTTTGCAAAATAATCTTCCTGTAACAATTAAAGACATGGATTTACAACAGGAAGGTGGAAATAAAATTTTTAAAAATTAGCGAGCAAAGCTGCTGAACCTATGACAGGTGAAGAACAGAAAATACTACAGAACAGGTCTCAACAAACATGCCACACATCCAGATGCTAGCCCAAAACTGGGGCGCTTAGGTGTGCAGCATATTAAATGCTTCCCTCCCCACCCCTCCAACATACTGCTGCAATTTTTGGTGGCTGTGCGGAGCAAAGAGGCCCAAGGCCTCACCACTACTGCAAAACTGATGCCACAAGCGCAGAACCAGCAGTGGACGTCCGGGGCGCAGAAGCCCTGCCCCCTAAGTACTTGTGATGGTGGTCCACGGTGAAGAAGCCACTGCACTGCTGAAAAAAAGTTGTGCGCTACTGAAGGCACCAGTGCCTTGGGGAGGAGGGTTGTTAAGGGCGAGGGTCCCAGGGGCCATTCTGCCCCTGGGGTACCTCAGCGCAGTTAGGCACCAGGGTCAAATTCCCAGGAACCATGGTGACTTGGCACCTGAGTTTTGTTGAGTCCTGCTACGGAGATCTCTATTTTTCCTAATTTTTCTTTATGGTAATTCCATAATGAACATCATTGAAATAGCAAGGTAGAAAATGATGAATAATCTAGTGCCCCTTTCCTTAAATTAATTTGCTTCTGATAAAGACCTCCCGGTGTTTTGATAGCAATGCTAAAGTCAGTTGTAAAACTACAGCATTACATCCTTTCAGTGGCCTAAGATATAAAAATACAAAACATACCACAGTAGCTTTACACGGTTACTGTCTTTTTAAATTTGAGGAAAAGGGCAGTAGTAAAGGTAAAGCATAGACCTAAGAAGTGGATGATCCAAAGTGTATTCCCAGCTCTTCCTCACACTTATTAGGTGATTTTAGGCCAGGTTTATAGCTACCAACAATTTCAGCAGCAGTCAGCAGGAGTTATGCAAGCTAAGTAGAATAGTTCGTGTGACATGCATCAGCTTCCTGAAGTCTGTTCTGTGCTGTCTCCACTATGCCGTGCCAACAGGAAATTTGTATGTGTCAACACAGTGGTATGCTTCTTCTGGAGATGGTTTTACTACATGTACTTCAGGTCAACTGAGTGGGTCTTCAATTCCACTCAACTAATCTGGATAAATTGTTCTGACACCAGCAATTTGCCACCATCACTGAAGGCATACCCTTAAATAAGTCTCAATGTCCCTGTATCTCAGTTTTCCTTTACATAAAATGACAATACTACTATTTACCTATATCAAAAGGGTGCAGTAAAGATAAATGTTGATGGGACACTGACTACTGCATGGAAGGGAGCACTAGATAAAATGTATACACCTCTATGCACATATAAAACAAGATAGTAAAATGTACTGTGTTATAAAGGTTTCATAGGCAAAATATCTGAGATGGCCATATCAATTATAAGTGGCAAAGCCCATTCCAAAAACTGACTTTTCTATTACATTCTAGGACATAAAACCAGAATTCTCAGAAATAGCAAATTATCTTAGCTCTGCCCAGCTGGAACAATCCCCAAATGAGACTGCTTCCAGAGCTAAAATATAATTCAAAAACTTAATATGTTATATAAATTGGTTCTCAAAACACAACGCCCTGAGATGCATTTCTTTAAGGTGTAAGAAGCCCAAAAAACCCACTGATCATCACCAAGAGAGCAGCAGAATGGCAAACCTGAAGGAAAGAAAGCACCAAACAGAAATTGATACCCTAAGAGTTTCTAATCTATTTACAAAATTGGGTCTAATTTTGCTGAGAAATTTTTACAGCAAACATTTGGCTGCATCCACTGAAGCCTGAATATCTAACATAGTTCCTCGAAACTGTGTGTAGGGGTGACCATGTGACTACTTTGCAGATTATTTCAAAGAAAGCAAAGGATTTTTAAACTCATAAAATGAAGGAGACTCTGCTTTACTGAGCAGTGACTGACTGAGGTGTAAACCCCTGTTTTGCAAGCTTCTTTGATATACGATTCAGCCATTTGGAACTTAAGGATTTGATGCTTTGTTTGCTCTTAGTGCTGGACAGCACAAAATAGAGCTCTGTACCTTTTAATGTTTCTTTCATGAGTAGGTAATTTTTAATAACCCTGCACACACCGTAAAAAACTATTCCTCTTCCCTGAAATACAGTAGTTTGAGACAGGAGGAAGAAAAAAAGAACTGTAGCTTGTAAATGAAAGATCGTTTGTGAAGATGGAAAGCTTTCTCTCTTCACAGAAAGGAAAGTGAAAACCCAAGATTCCATTGTTAGAGAGCTCCCAGTTTAGAGGTTTTTTTAGGTTTAACTGCTACTAAAAAAAATGCAATTCTTGATGAAAAGGTAGTTGGAGGATACTGATGAAAGGGATCACAAACTGAGATTTTGTTAGCACATCTAAAACAAGGCTGTGCTTCCACTGTCCAACTTCATGAGCTTCCTCAATATTTAGCAGATAAGGTACTTTAAATCTGTGGGTTAAAAGAAATTTGTATTTGTTCAGTTTTATAATCAAAGAGATGGCCAAGATCTTCTTACATTAGATATTTATTTTGAGCATGACAAAAATTCTTCAGGAAATCTAAAATACATTGGATTTTAGCTGATCCTCGTACAGCAAGCACCTAGTTTACTCAGTATTTAATATATTAAAATAATAGAATCATAGGACTGGAAGGGACCTCAATAAGTATCTAGTGTTGTGTCCTACACTGATACATGACTAAGTATTACTTTTGTCAGTAAAAATTCTGAGACACTGAATTTTTTTTCCATTAATACATGAAAATACTATTTCTGCATCAGAATAACCTCACTTTGCCAACAGCCTCCTTCCAACATCCTTACTGAGAGTCAGAGCTTCCCTGGATATGAATGAGTCAATTGTCCTTATATCAGACGATAAGAATACAGAACCAAAGGAAGAGCTGGTTGTGTGGCTAGAATTACTAAGTCTGAAAACCAAAGTTTATGGCACTAGAAGGGAGTCCCAATAACCAAAGAAACCTTCTGTCACAGTGTCTGCCTTGCCTGTCTCCAGCCCTAGCTTCCCCATCTGCTTCTTTCACTCCTGTTCTCATGACGTGAAGTGACTCTGGCTGAAAGTCTGTAACTAGACTGACTTCCTCTTCTGTTAACTCATTCTCTTCTGCCTTTTCCTTCCTAACCAACTTGATTTATCCAACTTACTTGAAAGCCAGGCTCACAATCCCAGCTGCCTTTTCAACATTGTTGAGTCACTCCTCAAAACCTCTGCCTCTACTTTTCTCTCTGCATAGAAAAACACCAGTTTCTTCCACCAGATCTTCTGACACAGATCTGGTGAAGCTCCCTTGGGTCACCAGACTGCTGTGATGGGATCCAAACACTGAATCCACCATGTGCTTTAAGCTTTCTTGGTCTCAGCTGGCTGTATCACTATTTCTTCCTTGGCAGCTCTGGCACATTTCCTGGGCAGTCAGCTACTCCCCCTCACAGAAACACAATCCTGCAACTCACTTGCTTTAGGCCTCAGGGACCAGCACTGATCCTGAGCAGCTCAGCTGCTGACCTTTCTAACCTTCTAGTTCCTCTGACTGATAACTCACAGATCAGTCTCTTACCAGGTGTCTGTTTTTAGGTGATCTACCCAGGAGAACTGGATGAGTCTAATCATTGTCCCAGAGCAATCACATTTCAATTTGAGAGCACTTAAGCCAACGAGCCTCATTATCAGGCCTGTATCAAAACTCAATGGGATTTCAGTCCAACCTCAAGAGTAACTGGACAACAGAGACAGTAAAGACCACCACAGCTAAAATACTGTCGCTCTGCAGTCTGACACAGTTACACACAGAGACCAAAATCTCACACAGAATTCTTAAGTCATACAAAGAGATTCCAAAATTGTCAAACATTCCCCCTTCTCTCAGCTTCCCTCCTCTTCTCACTTTTCCTTCTACATCTATCACCTCCATCTTCTATCAGAAACACAAGTTTCTCACCCACTCTCCCCTAATCCCTCCATTTGCTCCAATAACCTCATCACATCCCGATTTCCCTCACGCCCACACTCACTCTCTCCCTTATTCTTTTTAACCTCTCACTTGCCTCTGACTCTTTCCCTCACAGTACAAGAAAGCTGTAGAATCTCCCATCTTCAAAAAAGAAAATGAAAAGCAGTTTAACCCAGTTGCCTCTGCAGCTACCATATGACAGCAGCCCAGGGAAGGGCCCCCCGTAAAAAGAAGTCTGCTCTGTCAGAGAGAGAGGAAAATCAGAGATGACTAAAGATCCAGAAGAAGTTTCTTTAGAGAACACCAGAGCAGGCTGCCCATATGGCGGACTAAAACCTGAAGGAGAATACAAAATCTTCATACTAGCCATAGGGAAAAGCCTAACTGGAGATACTTACGGTAAGGGTGAAGAACCTTAGGATGAGAAGACTTCAGTAAACAGCAGTCAGCAAGACCTGGGTTTGGGGAAGGAAGTGTGGAGCCCAGCAAGTAGAAGAAGAAACTGTGGAGTTGGGAAAATATTTGTTTTTAAGAATTTGAACTGTGATGTTTTTGTTGTGCTGGAAAGTGTTAATGGTTGCTATCAAACAGGTCTTTTGATCTATAAATGATGACAGACCACATTAAAGACGACAGGCATACTATCCACACTTCTCAAGCTAAATGGAACAAGCAATTAAATGCCCATCTATACAATAATGATAGCTGGAAACTGCCCCAGACAAAAGGCCAAATGGCAATACTAAACTTCTATGAATTACACTGAAGCTACATTGTATGGGCAGAAGGATTTCAGTGAGACTAACTGTAAAAACACAGGAGCTAAGGGACTGGCTGTTTTCACCCCTGTGCTTGAGATATAGAAAACCACAGAAAGTCAGAAATACAGCCATGAGTGTGGTCCTGGGAAGAAAATGAGACGCAGAGATTATTTATAGCAGAGGCCTTGCAGAAGCTGAGCTTGGAAATTGTGAGCAGGGACACTCATTACCTACTGCTGTTTATTCTGCATTCAGATAAACATGAACTTGGGACTGCTTTTTGCAAACAGGACTGTATGGAAGAAATTCCTGACTCATGTAATTAGTTTCTGTTTCCATTAGGAAGAAACTGGAAAGGAGATGAATCCAGGTTAACCAGATGGGCCCCAAAAACAGAAAAATACTCTTTTAACAAACCAAAAAGGGGTGCTTGACTTACACAGGTTTCACAAGACAGTTTTTGAGAAGCCCAAGATAGGAAAATGAATCAACACCATGGCATGCTGGACTGAGGACACCCAACAATCAATGTTCCCTCTAATTATTCGTAGGCTGTGAGTGCAAAATATTTCTTTGTGTGCACCAATATTAAATTTTTTTGTGTTCACTTTATTTTGTTGTGTGCACGGGTTTCATGACCTAGGTGTGCACACACATGCACACAGCTTAGAGGGAACAACACCAACAATAACTTTTAACAGACCTAGAAAGGAGCATACCTGGTGGAAATGAATTTAGTAATCTTGGCTAGGATTGATAATATGCATCCAGGGCAACTGTTCCTTCTTTCTGGTCCCTAGAGAAAAATTCAACATCTTTAAATTTATTTTATATGCTCTTTGCATTCATTCATCAGTACAGCGTGCAAGGCTGTAACTTCATAACTATCCTGAGGTTCCCTCTTAAATTAAAAGATCCAAGCCTGGAACTCCAAACATAAAGGTCAAGTAGCTAAACCCTCACTGGTGCATTCTGTGGATCTGATCTCTGTCTGCTTGGTGTCTTTGCCATGGAATTGACCTCTCCCTTAACAATGAGGGTTCAGACTGATGTTGCATGCTTTCAGTCCAGCTTAGAAAAGACACTGCTTTCTTTCAAAGAAGGGAAATTTAATATCTTCTTCATACAGGCCACAGCCATTCTATTGACTCATTACTAAGACATCCTGTTTTTTTCCACTTTTCTCTAGGGGGCTTGAAGGACTAAAGGGACAGCCTTTAACTCTAACCAATTTATGTTTCAGAATGCCTGCCACACATATTGATGTCCCTGTACCATATGTTGGGTTGAATGGGTTTCTCATCATAAGTGTGTCACACCTGTTACTCTGAAATCTGATTCCACCATACGGTATCCTTGCTTGAATCAAGCCTTGGAAGCATGTACTCTAGAGATAAGATCTCCTCTCGATTAACTGAAATTCTGAGACAAGTGCAGGAGCAGGTGTTTGGAGAACTAGACAGTGCTAGTGGTGAATTGGGCCTTCCTCAAGTCTGCAGATATAAACGCGAGACAAACATTCCCAGAAGGCTTGAAAGTGTCTACAATGTGGAAGAAAGCTGAGTATGATTAGATGGATTAGAGAAAGAATCTTGAGTCTTCCTTTCCAAAGACACATATCTTTATAAATAAGTCAGGGTCATGATTAACATGAAATTGTACAGTACTTCAGAATAAACTGGCTCTTCTGGGAGTTTATCAGGAGACCATACACTTGGAATAAGACGATCACAGATTTTGTAACCTGTGTTAATTGTAGTAGATCTTTAAAAGTCCAAATCATGACATTGTCAATAAAGGAGTTGATCCGATTGCTCTTCTATCTGAAAGGTGTTGCTGTAATTAACACTTTGGAAAAGACACTTGGTAACGTGACAAGGAAGAACAACAGGGTTTTGCATTTAATAATGGTCTTTGGAAAAGAAGATTATTTATTCTAGTCAGCAACTTTGAGAACTCCCCTAAGAAGCTCTGCAAAGAGCTTGCCCAAGTGTATTTTGAAGAGGAGTTATTCAGCATATATAACGTCCAGGATCTGATTCACATCTATCTTCCAGTCACTACGTTTGTGGCTATTTGCTTGGAGGCAAACCAGAGGGTGCTAAGTGGGAGTCTGACAAAGCCTGCATTCAATGAACGTTTGTCCAGGACTATCTTTAGCAACTTATTTCTATCAGAGCAAGGCCTTTAAATCATACTAACATAAAGGCAATGTAGTTGTACCTATCTTGGTCCCAAATTATTAGCGTGACAAAGTAGGCAAGATAATATGTTTTATTGAACCAACTTCTGTTGATGATAGAGATGGTGGTGATTTTCGAGCCAGGTGGCGCGTTTCTTCTCAGCATCACAGTAAAATGCAAGTCAGAGAAGACTGTTTAGCTTAAATAGCTAGTGTGTATTGTTACAGGCTATACAAGGTAGAGTGACCCGTCAAACTCATTACACTGCTAGACACCAGAAATAATGGGCTGAACTGACACACTGGATTTACAGGTCATTACAGCAATCTGCAACCCAATAATCCTCTCTTTTTATCTCGTGACCAGAGGGGTGTTAACAGGACACACAACCTTGAATGCTCCCTTACAATATGTGAATTCAAGCTAAAAAAAATCTCTTCCACCTTGCATTTTGCTGTGATGCTGGCAGTTCCCCTCACAGAGCTGAAGTTCAGGTCTGTGGCTATGTCTACACAGCAAAGAAAATCCCACAGCTGGCCCATGGGCTCATAGGGCTCATGATGCAGGGCTGCTGCATTGTTGTGCAGACTTCCAGGCTTACACTTGAACTCAGGCTCTAAGACACTGTGGGACGGTAAGTCTGAGAGCTCAGGCCCCAGCATGAGCCTGAAGGTCTACAGAGCAATGAAACAGGCTGATAGCCCAAGCCCAAGTCAGCTGGCACACACCAGCCACAGATTTCTCTTTGCTTCGTAGTCATGCTTTGTGTGACTCAAAAGATGTCTGAAAAACAGAAGTTGTTCCAATACAAGATTACCACCTTACCCACCTTGTCTCTCTATTAACACAGGAAAAGCAGAAGACCCAGGTTGATAGCAATAAAAGCCATTTCATTCTTCTCTCTATGGGCCCTTGAGGAAGGAATTTTCCTTGCAAACGAAAAAAAAAACAAAACCAAATTAAATAGATTCACTGTATTGCTCACTTCCACTGTCTCAAACTTTGGAAGAAGTAACCTGCTTCCAGTCTGGATATATCATAAAACTTCTGTACCTATTTGAGCTGTTTTTATTTGCAGGAACACTTTCTCTAGACTAGAATTACATTCTCAAAGGCAAAATGTAAAAGAGTGCTATGCGCCTTTTTTGGCGATGATATGGAATACCATTTCTTGCAGAGACTTTTCTCTTGTTTTGATTTTATGTCCTCAGAAAATTTTGCTAGAGGTCAAGTGCTGTTACAAACAGACCAATGGTAGGGGCCTGAGCAGAGATATATGCATCCTATTGGTGAATTCCTGACTGCGAAGATAGTGTTACAAGGAGGGCTTTGGCTTCCTCGACCATGGCAGGCTGCTCCAGGAAGAAGGACTGCTATGCAAGGATAGACTCCACCTATCAAGGAAGAGGAAGAGCATATTTGAACGTAGACTGGCTAACCTAGTGAGGAGGGTTTTAAACTAGGTTTGAAGGGGAAGGGTGACCAAAACCTACAGGTAAGTCACAATGAGGGAGACCTAAGGGAAGGGATGGAACTTGGTGGGAGCCGGGGCTGTAACAGCAGGGAAAAAAGAGTGTCTAGTCAGAACTTAGGTGGCAGGAATCAAATCAGTGTCTTAGGTGTATTAATGAAGCCCTGATACCAAAGGTGAATAGAGAAGGAGAACACAGGGAGAAAATCCAAGGAGGAAGATGAAACAGGAGAGACAATTGGCAGGGGAAGGTAGGGCAATTGGCCCACTGACTTACATGCTTCTATACCAGGGGTCTCAACTCAAATCACCACGAGAGCCACATTAGGACTAGTACAGGGCTGCATGAAAGGACTGCACCAATGAAACCTTTTCATACAACAATATTCCAAATACTGGTAATAATAGCGTCATTGAGGGCCACAGGAAATACTTCAGAGGCTGCATGCATCCCATGGGCCACGTGTTTGAAACCCTTGTTCTACATAAGTGCAAGGAGCCTGGGAAACAAGCAGGAAGAATTGGTAGTACTGGCACAGACTAGGAACTATGAATAACAGGGATGTGGTGGGATAGCTTACAAGACTAGAGCACTGCCATGGATGGGTACAAATTGTTCAGGCAGGACAAGCAGGGAAGAAGAGGTGGAGAAATAGCACTATATGTAAAAGAGCTTTATGACTGCTTGGAGCTCCACTATAAAAGTGGACACAAGCCTGCTGAAAGTCTCTGGGCTAAGTTTAGAGGAGAGTGCAACAAGGGTGATGGCCTGGTAGATGTCTGCTGTAGACCACCAGACCAGGAGGAGGTGGATGAGGCTTTCTATGGACAACTAGCAGAAGTTTCCCGATCACAGGCCCTGGTTCTCATGGGGCACTTCAATTATCCTGACATCAGCTGGGAGGGCAACACAGAAGTACACAGACAATCCAGGAAATTATTGGAGAGCACTGAGGACAACTTCCTGGTACAAATGCTAGAGGAACCAACTGGGACCATGCACCTATTGACCTGCTGCTCACACAGAAGAATTGATCAAGAAAGAAGAAGTGAATGGCAACCTGGGCAGCAGTGACCATGAGATGGTAGAGTTCAGGATTCTCATCCAAGAAAGAAAGGAAAGAAACAAACAGAACACACACCCCGGACTTCAGAAAAGAAGATTTTGGCTCCCTCAGGAAACTGATGGACAGGATCCATTGGGAGGCTAATCTGAAGGGGAAAGGTGTCCAAGAGAGCTGCCTGTATTTCAAAAAACCCATCTAAGGGCACAGGAAGATACTATTCCAATGGGCAGAAAGAACAGCAAATATGGAAGGTACCCAGTGTGGCTTAGCAGAGAACTCTATGGTAAGCTGAAACACAAAAGGGAAGTTTACAGAAAGTGAAGCTTGGACAGATGACTGGGGGGGGGGCATATAAAGATATTCCTTGGGCTTACAGGGATAAAATCAGAAAGGCCAAAGGGCAATTGGAGTTGCAGCTAGCAAGGGATGTGAAGAGTAACAGGAAGAGGTTCTTCAAGCATTTCAGTAACAAGAAGAGCATCAGGGAGGATGTAGATCCCCTTACTGAATGGGGCAGGTATCCTCGTGGTGGATGATGCAGAAAAGGCTGAAGTACTCAATGCTATTTTCACCTTAGTCTTCAAAGGCAGGGTCAGCTCACAGGCTACTACACTAGGCAACACAGAGCAGAGAGAACGAGAGCAGCCCTCAGTGATGGAAGGTCAGGTTAGGGACTGTTTAGAGAAGTTGGGTGTACCCAGATCCATGGGGCCAAATGAACTATATCTGAGAGTGCTGAGGGAGTTGGTCTACGCGATTGCGGAGCCATTATCTCTGAAAACTCATGGCAAATGGGGGTGGTGCCAGAGGACTGGAAAAAAGCAAACATAGTGCCTATCTTCAAGAAAAGGAAACAGGAGGACTTGGTGAACTACAGACTAATCGACTTAACCTCAGTCCCTGGAAAAATCATGGAGCAGGTCCTCAAAGAATCCATTCTCAAAAACACTTGGAGGAAAATAAAGTGATCAGGAACAGTCAGCATGTGTTCACCAAGGGCAAATCATGCTTGACTGTCCTGATTGCTTTCTATGCTGAGATGACGGTACATGTGGATGCGGGAATAGCCGTCGATGTGATATATCCTGACTTTACCAAAGCTTTTGATACAGTTTCCCACTACATTCTTTTCAGCAAGCTAGGGATGTATGGTTTGGATGAATGGACCGTAAGGTAGATAGAAAGCTGGCTAGATCAACAGGCTCAGTGGGTAGATATCAATGGCTCAATGTCTAGCTGGCATCCAGTAACAAGCAGAGTGCCCCAGAGGTTGGTCCCGGGCCAGTTCTGTTCAACGTCTTCATTAATGATCTGGACAACGCGATTGATTGCACACTCAGTAAATTTGCAGATGACACCAAGCTGGGTGGCATGGTAAACATGCTGGAAGGCAGGCACAGGAATCAGGAAGATGTAGACAAATTGGATCATTGGGCCAAACGAAATCTCATGAGGTTCAACAATGATAAGTACAAAGTTCAGCACGTAGGATGGAAAAATCCCACATACCGCTACAGGTTGGGGACCCATCGGCTAAGTAGCAGCACTGTACAAAAGGCAGTGGGGGTTTTGGTGGATGGGAAGCTGGCTATGAGTCAACAATGTGCTATTCTTGCATATTGGGCTGCATCAGTGGGAGTGTTGCCAGCAGATCGAGGGATGTGATTATTCCTCTATATTCAGTGCTGGGGAGGCCACATCTCAAGTAGTGTGTCCAGTTTTGGGCTCCACACTACAGAAAAGATGTTGACAAATTAGAAAGAGTCCAGCAGAAAGCAACTAAAATGATTAGGGGGTTGGGGCACATGCTTTATGAGGAGAGACTGAAGGAACTAGGCTTATTTAGTCTGCAGAAGAGAAGACTGGGGGGGATTTCATAGCAACTTTCAACTACTTAAAGGGGGGTCCAAAAAGGAGGGAGCTAGGCTGTTCTCTGTAGTAACAGAGGACAGAACAAGGAGCAATGGTTTCAAGCTGCAGCTGGGGCAGTCGAGGTTGGATATTAGCAAAACCTATCTCACTAGCAGGGTGGAGAAGCACTGAAATGGATTACCTAGGGAGGTGGAGGTATTTCCATCTTTGGCAACATTTAAGCCCTGGTTAGACAAAACCCTGGCTGGGATGATTTAGTGAGTGGGGTTCTGCTTTTAGCAGGGGGTTAGACTAGATGACCTCATGAGGTTCCACTCAGGGGTTAAAGTATAATTTGGTGGGCCCCCCCAAAACCCATCCCCCAGAGAGAGAGAGAGAGAGAGAGAGACACACACACACACACACACACACACACACAAAACCCTCAGAAGCTTCCCCCCCCCAGAAGCCCTTACCTCTGGTGTTTGCCGCTGCCTGACCGGCTCAAAGCTGCTTCCAGCCACAAGCTGCTCTGCCCTGCAGGGGGAAGATTCACAAACTCCCAGCCTGCTGCAGCTCTCTGCTGGCTGGGCTTAAGGAGGACCAGCATTTAAGGTGGAGCTAGCAGAACTCTGCATTCTGGCTGCTCGTGCTATTTTTAAGGGGAGCCTGGAACGCAGCATTCTGGTGTTTTCCTTTATTTTTAGGGGCCCTGGAATACTGCCAGCCTAAAAATAGGGGGCCCCAGAACTTTGTTCTGGTATATTCCCCCTTACTTTAGCCCCTGGTTCCGTCCAACCCTATGATTCTATGTACAGTATTGTGTCATACACATTTGGAAAGGAGTTTTTTCTGGATCTTATCTATGTTCGCCTCTACCTTGGAATTCTAACGGTAAAGAGAAAGATAGAGATTTGCTTCTCATGCACAGAGAATTGCTTTTGGTGAGACTTTTATTTCTTTGACCTCTGGCACAAACCAGAGTAAACTGATGACAGATTCTTTTTCTCTGACTTGTTTTTCTAGAACACTAAGGTCCTATACTTGGAAAGCAGTTAGATAAGATTTCAGACTAACCATATGGTGGCAGTGTTTGAACCCTCTCTCTCATATTGAAATGTGAAATATTTTACTGTACAAAAATCCATATAAGTGTAGGGTGGAGTAACAGGGAGTGGAAGAATGTTCATCTTAGAAGCCCCATGGAATGGATGAAGTCCTGACTGGCTAAGGCGCTTCTTGCCTGTGATCTAAAGAACTGAGTAAGAAAGAGAAATCAAAGAGACAGATTGGCTGTGGTATGTCACAAGGAAGATGAACGATAGAATGCTTTCCTTGAATAAAAGGTTCTAAGTGAAAAAATAGCCATGTTTTTATAAAAACAGCGACATTTGAGAATAAAGATTCTTCCAGGAATTCTTTTGAATTTTATCCCCAAGAGGAACTGGTTTCTGGACTACAATAAAATCTGACTTATCTCTGACTGATATGAATTATTTGCAGCAACTGGGCGCTCCATGTGCAGAATGGTTACCAGGGATTAGACAGGGGAAGGAGAATCTGAAGGGTTACTGCTGAATGGTGAATGCTGGCACAGGAAGATAAAAGTTAGTAGGGCCCTGCACAGATAAAAATATGTGGATCTGCATCTGATCCACGTCTGCTCAGCTACAGTATCTATCTGGCCCACAATCCACTGCCATGTTTTATCTGTATCTGTAACCATATCTGGAACCATGCTTGGGCTCACAGTCAGCATTTTAGCCTTTGATTGGCTCATCCCCCACATGGGTCCTCCCCACTTTTTCCTTTTCTTGTTTGCAGTTGGCATGCTGTGCTGTCAATTAGACTTCCTTGGCAACCAGTGAAATCTCTGACTGACAGCATGGCATGCAAACTGCAAACGAGAGAAGGAACAACTGGGCAGGGAAGTCATAGAGAATGAGCCAAAGACCAGCATGCTGACTGACTGACAGTGAGCAGTGAGCAAACCATAATCAGAGCTGAGCTAAGATTGGCTGGAGAGCTTCTGTGTTCCCCTATGTGCTGCTGACACAGATCAAAGCAGCAGCTGCAGCGAGAGATCGCACCCTGGGCAGACAAAACTAGAATCTGCATCCACCAGTTAATCCGCAGCAATGGTTCTGTGGTTACCCATAGATCTGCAGCAGATACCCATGGATCTGCAGGGCTCTAAAAGTTAGTAATGGAAAGAATTCTGTAAATTTTCAAAATATTGTTGGGTATTCTTTTTTAAGGCTCTGTAAGTCAAGATGACAGGAAGTCTAGATCTCACCTATGCAGCTGGCAGGAGGCAGAATAAATTGAGGAAGGGCAGATCTACAAAAAATACCTTCTTTCTTACATCTCAAAATTACACTATCCCAAGGCCTACATTAGATATATTCAGTCCTAAACTACTGACATATTTTAAAATCTGGGCATCTTATCCGTTTTCAGAATTAGTAATGTGATCTTTGTTTCCCTAGAAAAGTCTCCAATGTCATACTTCCCAATGTCTGTCTTACCATCGGAAGACTGGAAAGAAAGCATTTTGAGATAAAATACTGTTATGCATATAAATACTATGCCCTTTTAGAAGACTTTTAAACATAACTTGCCAAAACATTCACACTCAGTGAGAGAGCACCAAGTATGATTTGCAGCCCATTTTCTGTACAAACACAGATAAGAGACAGTCAATACCACAAGAGTTTGCTTTCTAAAGACAGAACTAGACGAAGAGGTGGGGACGTGGATGAGTATGCTGAAAAACTGGCACAGCTTTATTATTGTACTGTAGGTGTGATTTTGGTTTGGTTTAGATTAGGATTTTTTTGTTTGTTTGTTTGTTTGGGGGGTTTTTTTGAGCAAGACAAAGGAATTCAGAAAAGGGACAAGGAATAGTCACAGCTCACTACCTGTCTAGCCACAGTCATCAGGCTGGTTCACTTACGCAACAGGATTGAGGTGAATGTTAACAATGGACTTGAAAGAAGATGAGTTAGTGGCTATTTTGATTTTATCAGGGAACTTTCCCAAGCAGGTTGAACGGGTGAAAGTACAAAATTGTTTAAGGAAGAAGTTCACTGATGACTAGTAAAACTTGTGGAAACTTCAATATGATAAACATTAAGGTCACAATATTTTTATGTACAGAAATACTATTTTAAGTAAAATTTAGAGGTTTTTATGGCTCCTTCTGAAATCTACAGTGACATTAGAGCCACTACACTTTTTTTCTCTAAAATAATACTTTCACAATACACAATATACAGACTACTCGATGGCATAGAGCAGCGTAAGCATTTTAGCTCCACTTATTTGGAAGACCTGCCTAGCTTACTTGTGGCTTTGCTACTCATGCGTAACATAATGTGAACTCACACCAATAAAAGTTTTATACCACATTACATCACTGGGTGGGTAAAAAAGAGTGTGTGTGTGTGTGTGTGTGTGTGTGTGTGTGTGTGTGTGTGTGTGTGTGCGCGCGCGCGCACGCAAGTCTGATAGTGTCCAGATACACAAGAGCTCAGCATTATTTATCCTGTATTAGCAACTTTATATACCAGCCGTGGTCAAACTGCAGCTCGGAAGCCAAATGCGGCTCTTGAATGAAAAAGTGTGGCTCCCACAAGAACATCAGCAAATCAATTTAGGAAAGCAGCCCCAGCCTAGGAGTTCAGGAGGGGGTCGACACAGTGAGGAGAAGTGCGGCATGATCGGGGATGGCGGGGAGAAGTGCGGCATGGTCAGGATTTTAAAAAACTCGCCACTAGCTTGCACTCTTCCATATCAAGCAGCAGCTAAGTTTTTAAGGTACAGGCCTAATTTTCATGCTAACCTTAAGTAATTATTAGAATCTGACATTAGTAGAATCAATATTTGCTCTCTTTTTATGATAAAATTGAAGTGCGCAATGAATTTTAAACTTACTAGTTTTGGAGTAGGTAAAAGTATATGGCTATAAGCCTCAATGCTGCTCTCGAAGGTTTAATAATCAACTTGTGTGGCTCTTAAGGTCCATAAGTTTAGCCACCTGTTATATACCATGTTCACACAAATGCAATGATTTTACAGGGCACACAGCAGTAGACACTTATGTGCAAGAGAGTGGTCCAGGCAAACTTTGTTTGGAAATTTATATTTAGAAATGAAGTTACAATTTAGCTAGTTATTAGACTAAGTTTCAATGCATGAATATAGGTTAAATGTACAGTATATCTACGTTCTGCAGTCCTCAATTACCAACCAATATTTTTTCCCCTTACTGTAACAAAAATAAACCAGATACATATCTAACTTGAATTGGGAAGGGAAAGTGGCACTATGCAAATAGTTGTCTCTAACCTATTTATAAAAAGCTCTGTTATTAATTGCCTCCACACAATCATCAATTAGCATTAGCTGCTACTGTAGAATAATCTTTATAAAAGACAGTCTTATATAAACCCCAACATCTTCCTCAAGATGATCTGTCATCTTGGCTCCAACTATACATGCAAATAAACATTTTATCTGTGCTTTATATTTTTTGGAATGTAGAAATTGTGGTCCGCTATAATAAAACTACTTCATAAACAAGATTCTGCTGAAGACCCTTTCAAACAGAAAAGAATTCCAAATCAAGAAGGAAAAGATAACTCCAAACACATACATAAACAAGGATGTGAATATCCAAGATGCTAATGAAAACACTCCTTACAAAGTTACAGAAAAAATATTAAAATTTTAAGTTGATGTTGAAGTCACAGCTAATAAAGATTCCAGTAACAATCAGGAATTAAGTGAAATTCTGTCACTGAAGACATACACACACTTAGGAAAACAACACCTTAGTGGAAAAAAAAATCTTGAGATGTTTATCTGTCAAAACACACGATACACCGTGCATTTTGGTCTATGTCCTCAAGTGATCAGCAACTAAGAAGTTACAGCTAGTGGATGCGATATCAAAAAAAATCTTCATTCATGGGTAGAATGCCATATCTATAAATTACTATTTTCATTATGCAAACATGCAATTTCCACTGCTTTTCCACATCAGCACTTCAAATTAACAACACAACTACCCTTTTCAAATTTTCACTTAAAATAAAATTTAAAAAATGACACATAAAAGGTATCATAGGCTGATTGCTTTCATGTGAAAATTACACAAATGTCAAGCAATCCAACATAAGTGCTACTAAAAGCAATATTAGTTCATTGGTTTAAAAAAGGAAGTTAAATAAAATGTATACTCACAGTGGACAACTCCCAAGTTTGTTTGTTTTTTTTAAACAAAAGTTAAAAGCAGCACAACAAAGAATGAAGTGATCTTAAAATTGGAATTGTTCTGAATTAGAAACTAAATCAGTCAGAAACTTATTTTTGTTTATTACCCTAGTTAAAAGGAAATACAATTCAAGGAACGTGATACATCGTTCTCACTTCAATCTTGTTATGATGTCAGAAAACCACAGAATAGTTATAACAATGTAACACATCATTATCTAGCACTTATTCCAAAATATATTTAACTCACATACCACATCCTACTAAAGATAATAAGCTACATATTGCTTTAAACCAGCATCTACTTGTGAGTATGCTATAGCCATACTACTCATTATCTGCAAATGATACTATTCGGCAGCAACTGAATAAATGGGGGAAACGGGTGCACATATACAACACATGACTCACTTGATGGATCCTTAAAAGCCTTGGTTGCTCTTCACGAAAGAACCTTACAATATCCTCATCCCTTTTCACAATGTATCATGCAACTACCTGCATAAGCTCTTTTCCAAAGTAAGCAAACAGAAAATATCAGGCCTCTACCTTCTTTTTCATTATTTTAGATTTCCTGCAAGCTTCTCTTTCTTCCTGACTACATTCTCAGGGATGGACCAATCTAGTGAGAAGGTAAATGTGTTAAAAGCATACATTTCATTTGCCCTGTATAGATCAAATACAAAAATAGAGAGAGCAGTGAAAAAGGCTCAAGGCTACAAACCGAGTGGAAATAAAAAAACAAGCAAGAACCAGTAGCTGTCCCTATACAATTCCCATCAATAACAATGAATGTGTGGATTAAAAAAAGGACACATTGTCAAAATATTCTATGATTGGAAAGCATTTTCCCCTCACTACTATTCATAATACACCTTGAAACCTGATCAGTAACTTTTTTTTCCCCTCCATCACACATATACATGTGTTCTACTATAAGACTTCTCATGGGTGCTGGCCTGATACAGATTATTTTAAAAACAAAATTAAAACCACCGAAGTGAAAGTTCATTTTTAAGTAAACTACATGATTAAATTTTACAAAAAGATAGAAGGAAAAAAGTAAGTTAAATATTTTAGCCTTAGTAACCTTGTCAGTGACTTTTTGCTACACAATAACACCTTTTGTCAAACTATGTTAATGAGTTTCAAACCATGTCAATTAAGTGCCACAGGACTCCTTGTTAGTATGTCAATAAGAAAACAGATTGTGAATTCTGGATTTAGAAATGGCAGCTATAAATCTACTTTATTGAGCACATTGTTCTAATTTACAAGAAAGATAAATAAACTGTATAAAATCGGTTAGGGAATGTTCAGTGATTGTAAAGTGACACAGACAGACGAAGTGACTGTTCTATCTTTAAAATCCAAAGTCCACAGGCATCCTCTGAAGAGGTTCTACAAAATAAATTCATATACAGATATATAGGTATACACAAAAGTACGGTCACATCCACATTTTTTTTTAAATGCAGCTATAGCTTGAAATGCTGAAAGCACCAAATAAATATAAAAGGCATACAGGACATTTACAATGTGAATGTGAGGGGTCTTTTTTATTCTTTACAGATTCTTAAAAGACAGACTCCCTCCCCGTGAATACTGGTCCCAGCTCTCTAATGGCTGCATCATGAAATCTGCTGGCAACATCATGTATTCACTGCTGAATAGCCAAAGAACATGCAGGCTTAGCCTACCTGCAGAGGGATACAGCAAGAGATACAGTAAGTGAGCTTATTTCCAACATTTCATCATTTTATAATGTGTTTCCTCATTAACATGATCTTCTCCTAAAGAACTGTCCTCCAAAGTCATGCAAAATAAAAAACACACGTTAATGCTGAGGGTATGCTGAAATCTCTCTTTATTTGGGGCACTTAAAACTCTACCTTGCATTTATAAATATATCTAATTAAATCTACTAAATGAAATCTTTAATGAGATGATATACAACAAAACTAATGCTGATATACTACCCCCATCCCCAAACCCAACTAAGTAATACCCATTCTTTTTGAGAGGACTTGATAGGGAAAGAATGTCCCGTATTTATATTTCTTTCCTTTTCAAGGTTGTTGTCCTTCTAATCAACTTGAGGCCTCCTTTTCCTAAAGTCTCCATCATATCAGTTCCTTGTTTGTTTTACTTCCTGTGAGGAACTCTTAAAAAGAAGGAAAGCTGATAGAAAGCGACTGACCTAGGATCATAAAGCAGAATTTTAATAATTTGAGATTTCTTAAAACACAGAGAATTTTTTTCATTTTTTTCCCCTAGCCCTTTTCCTACTATGAATTATTCCCATCTGACAGGACAGTGTATTGATTTTACACAAAGAACATGCCCTTCCCTCAGGCTGAACCTGCAAAAACCAGAAAACCTTCTTCCAGATCATGCTCCCAGCCCCTTGCCACGGGCAGCAGGCGACAGATCCTAGCATCCACTGCCTCCGGCATCAGGCTGGGAGCCAAATCATGCTCCCAGCCCCTTGCCTCTGGTGGCAGGAGCTGGCTCCAGGCTGAGCCCCTTGCTGGAAGGGGCTCCAGGCTGGATCTGGCTCCCAACCGCCTGCTGGCACGGCTGGAGCCAAATCAGGCCCCAGGGGCACGATCAAGGCCGGAGGCGGGCAGGGCCCAGGCCCCTGATCCTAGTTTGACTTAAAGCTTAAGTCAACCTTAAGTGCAGGTGTTGTTAAGTCAACTTAAGCAAGAGCTTAAGTCAACTTAATAAAGGCCCATTTTGGTCGTGTAGTTCCTCAGGTCGATTTAAGGGAGGTTAAGTCGACCTAAGGCTCCAGCATAGACATACCCATGGAGACTGCTAGCATAGCCTGGCCCAGAAAACATGAAACCCAAGCAGGGACTCAAATTTAGATCTTCTACCTGGCAACTCAAAGTACTAAAGGAATCAATGTTCATAAGTAAGATTGGAAACAAAACACAATATGAGACTAAACAAAACACAATATGAGACTAAATAAGTGTCCAAACAGTAAATTTAGATATAAACATTATTTGTATAATGGTGTGTGTATTAGGTATATATCACATACAGCTTCAATGCCCGTGAACAAGAGATGAAGATCAGAGTTTCCAATCACTTTAAAATGTTCTCTCTTTTATTAATATCACCCATTTAATAATCTAGATTTCTTCTAACAAACAGCTTTTTTAAACAGTAATATTTATAGGTCATGGAAAGATCTGAACGTTAACAGAACAGATAACACTGCTTCCTAATGTTCTGCTAATAAATTCAGTGTGTTTTTAGATTTGGGGAAGAGAGGGTAGTGATTTCAGAATAATAATGAAAAATTTTATCTGACAGATTGCATGAAAACCTTTATTTGCTGATTTCTGATGCTATAAACTACATAACTAGTGTATGTCAACAAATCGCAAAACTAATAGTATGCTCAAAAGTCTTTATGAAGATTGTAGAAAAAGCTTACTGTGAATACAATCTCTAGTTTTTAATCACTATCTTGACCTTTTCAGATTTTAATTTTGCCAACAAAACATTTAAAACTACAAGACAACTTTATGAACTATGCACTTGTCAATTTTTTTTTTAAATTAAGGGCAGTTTCAACGGATCATGAATATAAAATTCATCTTTGAAATCCTTTCCTGTTTTTCTAATACCCTATAACAATTCTTTAGGGAGACTGGCCCTTGGTGTTCAGCAATCAGTTTCTTTGCAATGTTCATACTCTATTTTGATACAGATTTGATTAGCAATGTATTTTCATCAGCCACCAGTTTCATCATAGCATTCGAGTTGCTAAAATATATAACATAACTGGATTCATCACTTCTTTACCCTATCCTTCGCAGTAGCCCTAAAAATCAGTTAACACTGTTTCATGTACTGTTTTCACCCCATCATCCTCCCTCCTACTACTCTCACCATTTTACTGGTATAAAATTTACAGTTTACATGATACCAAGGGACAGGAGGGTAGATAAACAATACATCATACATCTTAGGCCTTTTCTTCATTAATGTCAATTTATGCTCTCAAAAACAATCCAAAGCTTTTCTCACATTTCTCCATTTTGGAAAGGTAACTTAACAACCCACTCCCCCCACCATTTTCTGTATCTCTCATTGCTCTGATATTTTGTCATGCTAGAGCTAGCAAAAAGCAGTATCATCATTTACTGTCACATGTCTTCCCTCACTATACTTATAAACCCAATTAAACTGCTCATATTGTTTTTAAAGCTATGCACACCCCACAGTACTTATTCATTTCTAATTATTTGTCTTCTACCCAGTGTTCCCTTAACTTGGGTTTCCAGTGCACTGCCATTATGTCTTCTCATGTTCAACCATTCAAGTCCACTTTAGATACCATCATTTCTGCTAAAAAACACAGCCTGTTCAGATGTACAAAATTAATAATTATCCAATTCTTGCCAACAAGCAACATTAGAATGGCCACTCATTTCCAAAATATATAACACTTGGATGTTCTGTTGCACATAGATTAAATTATTTAATTCAAATAAAATTTTATTTGAATTGATCTTGTGTTGTCCTTGGCTGAAACAGTTTTGTTAACACATGTTTCTGTTAAAATTAAACCTCCAGAAAAACAGGGTAAACAGCTTTGGTTATTAAAAGCATCAAAATAGTCACTCAGATAGCATTTCAGTCAAAAATCTAAATGTTTATTTAATAATCAAAAATATCTATTGAAAATCAAACTCTTACTTATAATTATAATAATCTGATTGACAGGTAAAATAATTGCTTTAAAAACATTTCTGAGTCATTTTGTCCTTACCTGCGGGCATGAACCATTATTGCTGCACGCAGTGACTGTTCCATTTCCTAGCACAGACTTGAAGAAGCATCACAGCTATCTTACAGAATGTAACTAATCTGTGGGGGTGCAATTCCTAAGCTATTTGCAAAGGAAACTCCCTTTCAACATAACAGGACATTTAATGGTTAACCAAATCACAGTTTCTACTAACCTAAATTTTACAGCAACCTTGGTAACTGTAAAATGATTTCCTCTAACACAAAAAAATCTGATTTTTTTAAACTAAATTTAAAAATCAAGACATTTTTGGGGTGAAAACAAAAACCAGAACATAGACTGCAATAATCATATATATAAATCTGTATTCTGCTGTATTACGATTTGCATGCTGCCACTGACTAGATTTCATTAAAACAAAAATCAATAACCCTTTGTAAAAAGACACAAAGCTTAACTAAAAACACAGATTCACTCAATACATTACAATAACCAGCATGCAATACATCAACAATATTAGCAAACTCGACAAGAAAAAAAATGCCCTGTGCTGCTTCTTTGCAACGCTACACCATTAATTGTTCATGCAAGAGATGTAGCTGTACCTTTCTGAAGAGGACGACTTCTCAGAGTTAACTGACATCAGCAGCTCAATCTTCTGCTTGATTTCTGGAAAAATCAGAAAATATTCACAACCAAGATTGCCTGCCCTTGCTTTCCAAAGTCTTATTATCAAATGATTTTTCCTAATCCCTTTCGTTCAGAACGAGGCCACAAGATTCACAGTACTTCTGTAAAGACTGATTCATTCAATGGTGCTCTAAAGGAAAAAGCTCCAGAGGCATAAGGCCTTGCTAAACTATGCACATGACTGTTTATGAAAGCAGGAAGTACCATTTCTTTTAAGCAGAGGGGTGGCTCCTCTTTTGAGTTTGAGCTAACATATTTACCAGATGGCTCTTAACATAAGGAATCTCAAACCACTGCACAAATTCCAGCTTCTGAGAATAATTAAACAAATAGTTTGTGGGATTTATTATTCTGCAGCTTTGCTACCTAAACTTATTTGCTACCCTTAGGAACCCTCAATTCTAAAGCCCTGAAAAATATGGCTCTTTGAATTATTTTTGTCACAAAGCATGAAGCATTAAATCACTCTTTTAACATATGGATCAGAAATCACGAACAGAACATACTGATGTCTGCATTTCTTAAATTAGGATTACATACAGGTTACTCTCTGAAATATACTTTGAAGGCCAAAATTTTAATTTTCCATTCCTAATACTTTAATTGCCCCTCCTAGTGCTCACAACCAATGAACAGCAACACAGATTAGCAGAGCTGGGCTGATACAAAATACTTGTCCTAAAAGACATCACCTGACAATGCCATCTAGAACAGGAAAATTGAGAGAGAGCCTGACCAATTTTACTAACAGACTGCTGTTACAGGAGGAGGAGTGGAGAAAGAAAAATACCCCATACCATCCGAGATTTGCATATCATGAGATCATCTCAAAACCAAATTCACATACATGCTTTTAAAAATAAATTAAGATGATTGTGTAGCCCATAGCCTTGTTATTAAAATGATTCAGATGAAACCAAAGGATACTATCATGTAATAAAGTTGATTGATTATAATTTTAAGATCCTATTATAGCAGGAAACACTGTTATCTAACACTTCCCATTCTAAGACCATCTTTTCAATTGCTTATAACCGTGCTAAATTTTAACTGTTCAGGATGAAATTTTCCATGCTAGGGGTCTGCTTTAGGTACTGCGTTTTTGTTTTTGTTTTTGTTTTTAATGTCTCAGCAGAAAAAAAGGTTCAGCCATTTCTGAGCACGAGATTAAGAAAAAACATGTTTTTCCCATTTTAAAAAAATTCTTACAACCATTTCATTGAGACTCTCTAGCATTTCCATGCTTTGGAGCTGGGGCTTGAAATTTAGCATGTGGGGGTGGAATAGGTAACCTTCCTGTTAGGGATGTGCCTTTTGCTCTCTCCAAAACACACACATTTGACTAAATTATAAGCCTCTAAAAAGTCTCAGTTCACACATGCTCATTTGTTAGCTACATTTTTCCAAACCTCCTGTTCACACTGAGCATACTCCAGAGCAGTGGTTCCCAACATTTTCTCTACTGCTGCACACCTAGCTACCTTTAATTAATTCGAGGCACACCACCATACAGTTTCCAAATGAACTCATGAATATTTGTGTGTCAATGAGCCAATCCAGAGCTCTTTGAGTAACTTTTCAAAAAATTTTGTGGCACACCTGCTCAGACCTGACAGCACACCAGTTGGGAAACACTGCTCCAGGGAGGGGATTCAGGATCCGAGCATGATTTTTTGCCTCTCCCAACCAGTAGGGGCCGCTAATATGGCAGAGATAAGAAATGAGATGTACTTGGGAGGGACAGGAGCTACATGCGGTGGGGTGGGGTGGGGTGGGGTGAAGCATACTGTTGGACAGAGGTGAGGAATAGGTCAATGAGTAGGAGCAGAAGGTCTGGGAACAAGCAACTGGGTGGGAAGAAAGCAAGCACTGGGATACGCAGGAGCAGAGGATAACAAGAACCGGGACACGTGCAAGGGTAAAGAAAAGCAGAGGCAGAGAAGAGCAGAAGTCAAGGGCTGAGGAGTGGGGATAGGAGCAGAGGGAGGAGGTACAGAAACTAGTGCAGATATGGACAGGAGGGGTGGAGCAGACAGGAACAGAAAGGGACAGAGAGGCTGGGCTGGATGAGGAAAATCAAGGGCAGAAAGATTTTTAACCACTGAAGAACTCATCCCTACAGAACCTGGAACTGAACCCAAGAATCTTAAGTCTCTACACCCTACTTCTGCCAACAAACAAGTGACATCTACTCTCATCACTGTGTTATGGGACAGTGATCTATCCTATGGATCTAAGGGATCAAAGCTTGCTGACGACTCTAGTTGGGAACCCGTATGGTTCCACATGATACAATTCCTGTTTTTCCAGTTTGTTTAAAAACACCCCTCCCTCCCAGAAAACAAATACCAGAAGTTCATGTTAAAAGAACAATAAGACAAGAAACTCCAGTACTAAAGCTCCAAAAAGCCAGAATTTAGGTTGCCTATATGCCATCTTAATTTAGTCCCTGTTCTTTGAACACATGTGCCTTAAAAACCAGTCTCATGTCACATATTTTTTTTCCCCTCACAAAATGCATGGTTCTCTGGGAATGAATCATGGTGGCGTAGTGAAGAAGGCTGTTATCTTTAGGTTTACTGATTCATCTCTTACAAAAGTTGGAAGGTATATAGTGATAGAGGCACAGGACTGCACGAAGAGAAAGGATTGTCTTATGGTTAAGGAAGTTGAAGGACACTCTGGATAACTGGATTCTACCCCCCTTCTACCAACTGTCCCTATGTGACCCTGAATAATTCTCTTAAACCAAAATGTTCACAGAGGTCTACTAATTGCATGTTCCCCATTTTATGTGTCCCATCGTAAGACAACCAAGGCCAGATTTGCAGAAGTGCCAATGACTGCAATCGAAGTCAATTGGAGTTGTGATTTGAAAATGTAAAGTTCTATTAAAGGGGGAAGAATTAAATATTCTGGAAAAAAATCAGGCCATAGGTATTTTAAGCTTGGCACCCAATATTAGAGGACATGTGAAAATTTTGACCTTACTATCTCTGTCATTCAGTTCTCCTAGCTATAAAAATGGGTACAATACAGGGCTTGACAAAACTGGTTCCCAGCTAGGCACCAGCAATTGTATTTTTGGTCACCAGAGGGCACTTCTGCAGCACAGCTAGGAACCAGCCTACAAACCCCAGCTCCTAGGGGTTTTGAAACCTGGTATAATACAACTACTTCATCTTACAGAGGTGGGGTTAAAACAAATTTAATAATATTTATAAAGTATCGGACACAAGAGTGATAGCACCATAAAAACAAATAACCAACAGTAAGACGTAGGGCCATGAGCTGAATAAAGAGTTTAAACAGAAATATTGAATAACTAACTACTCATTTACTGAATAAGGCAGGAGTCCTGCAAAGGCAACAAATAACATATGATCAGGTAATTAAAGACTACTATAATGAATTTACATAAGTGGGACAAACTAATGCTACATAGTAACCTTAATTCTAGCATTTCCTTGCTTTTGACTACTTGACTTTGTAACCATGGTGTTCTTTTAACATAGGAGTTTTTTGGATACAATGTATTACAAATTATGTTGATTACAAAAATTAAATATGTAATGTCTTGGAAATACTATGAAAAAAATTAAACACTATAAATTCTAAAAAGCTAAGACAAAAATAACTCAATCATTGTAAACAAAACATCTTCCAGTTTAAAAACAAACACTTTTAGATTAATGTTGTCCATAGATTAGGGTGGTGAGAGGGTAGTACGGTGACCATTTGATATTAAAAATCATCTATCAAGCTCAACTGCCTGTTTAGGTATTTCAGAACACTTGAGGAATATTTTCTGTGTTAATATATAAAACCAAGTATAACTTGAGATCTAAACTACCCAATTTTCCCAACAATTGAAGCCAGTAATTCAGCTAAAATAAACTACAGCATTTAACCAACTGTGCATATTAAATTCCATTTATGTTATGACCAGGTATATTTATTGCATAAGTAGGGATTAATGTGTTTTCCCAATTATAACTTTTCTAATGGCTCCTTATACCCACTCCTACATCCTCACACTCTGTTGCCTCTCCAACAGTTTCCCTCTCAGGTTATGACTTCACTGGCAAGAAAAGTGTATTTTTTACAATGTGATGGCTACATTAATTTAGCTATCTCATTGTACAAAGCAGAGACAATATATAGCTTGGTTTACGTTGATGTAGCTAGTCAAGATCAGCACTATACCCTCACACCTTGGATGGCATGGCATGGGCCTGTCTACAGTCCAAACAATGTAACTGCACCACTGTAGCACTTTAGTTTAGATGCTATGATGCCAATGGAAGGGTTCTCCCAGTGTTGGTAACCCACTTTCCCAAGAGGCAGTAGTTAGGCTGAATGAAAAAAATTTCTACTAACCTACCACTCCTACACCGTCAGTTCCATCAGCTTAACTACATCACCCAGTGGTGTGGATTTCTCATGCCCCCAAATGACGCGGCTGAGTCATCATAATTTTTTAGTGTAGACCAGGCCTGAGACTAGATACTTCAGGGTAAATGTGACTAGATATGGCTAAGTAAATTTCAGTGACATTTCTCCACCAGGACTTTAGAATGGGATAGCTAACTCAAATCAGCTCTCTTGCTGTATACATTCACCCTTTTCTGGCAGTGAAGAAACCCTCAGAAAGCTTTATCAGCTCCCCCAACTGTTCTTGATCACCTGCTCCTTCAATTCTCTCATCTGCTTTCACCCACTCGAACTGTTCCCATACCTACCCCTTCTCTTAGCTCAAAACTCCTTACCTGTTCCCATAAGCTAATCCCACTCCCATTAATTTTCTCATATTGCTCCACCTGTATAATCTTATAAGTAGTACTCTACATTCATCCTTAAGCAGAAGTAATTTATGCAAAGGTGTTGCTATGGCATTTGTGAGGTGACATACATTCCCCATCCTTCGGATATCAAGACTGATTTATATCATGTGAACTTTTTTATTTTTTTTGCACCTCTCCCCAAACCATCCTATTTTCTCTTAAGAAATCTTCCCTGAACCAGAGACCACAATAAAATACAGTTCTGCATTGACCCAGGGAAAAATACAGTGAACCTAGCCTATTCCACCCACAAGTTCTGTGACTGAGATAGGACTCACCTCAGTTTCCATAAGCAACTAAGAATCTCTTATCCTCATTATCGCTGAGGTACCAAGGTACCACTTCCTATGAGACTGCTATTCCTATTCAAGGTACCACTTCCTATGAGACTGCTCCCACAAGACCTTCTCCTCACTGATTATCCCTCTGATCCTGTGTAAGCATAATAAGGACAGGATCCTTTGTGTTATTCATTTTCAGAGAATCATAGAAAAGTGGGGCTGAAAGGGATTTGGAGAAGTCATGTCATCCTTCCCCCCATTGCAGCAGTAACAAGTATACCAAGACAATCCCTGACAAGTGTTTGTCTAACCTCTTAGTAAAAACTTCCAATGATGGGGATTCCACAACTTCCTGGGTAACCTAACTATCCCTATCATTTCTAAATTTTTCTGACTATCTAATCTAAATCTGCTTTGCTGCAGATTAAGCTGCTTTATTTCTTGTCCTGCCTTCAGTGGACAAGGTGGACGATCACCATCCTCTTTATAACACAGGGCTAGCCAAAACTGCATCCCAGATAGGCACATAGTTTAAAACAAAAGCCCCTAGCTGGGACACCCCCCAGCCCACTACCAAAAAAACGCTGCCATCACTTTCAGTGGTGGTGCATGGTCCCCCTGCCACCAAAATACTGCTGAATCCACTTCGTGCTGCTGCAGGCACCAGCAGCTCTATATTTAGGCGCCAAGGGGTGCTCTACTGATGCAGTTCCATGGAAAAGCTAGGCATGATGCTGCAAACCCCAGGCACCATAGCAACTTAGCACCCAGGGCGTGTCGAGCCCTGTTTTTACAGGTCATAAAATATGTGAAGACAGTTATCAGGTCCCCTTTTAGACTTAGAATCATAGAAATCAACCTAAACCTCTCTTGCTGTAATTTAAGCCCATTGCATCTTGACCTATCATCAACGGTTAAGGAGAACAATTTTTTCCCTCCACCTTGAGACAACCTCTTACATATTTGAAAAGTGTTAATATGTCCCCTCTCAGTCTCCTCTTTTCTAGACTAAACAAACCCAGCTCTTTCAATCTTCCCTCATAAATCAAATGTTCCAGACTTCTTATCATTCATTTTGCTATTCTCCAGATGATCTCCAATTTGTCTACATCTTTCCTGAAATGAGGCACCCAGAACTGGACACAATACTCCAGTTGAGGCCTAATCTGCGCAAAGCAGAGTGGAAGAATTACGTCCCAAGTCTTACCTACAATCTTCCTGTTAATGCATCCCAGAATGGCGTTTGGTTTTTCTGCAACCATGTTACACAGTTGACTCATATTTAGCTTGTGGTCCACAATGACACCCAGATTCCTTTCTGCAGTACTCCATCCTAGACAGCCATTGCCCATTTCATATATGTGCAATGGATTGTTCTTCCCTAAGTGGAGTACTTTGCACTTGTCTTTACTGAATTTCATTCTGTTTATCTAGGACCATTTCACCAGTTTGTTCAAATCATTTTGAATTACCATCTATCCTCCAAAGCACTTGCAACCCCTCCCAGCTTGGTCAAACTTTATAAGTGCTCTCTACGCCACCATCTAAATCATTGATGAAAATATTGAACAGAACCAGACCCAAAACCAGTCCCTGTGATACCCTGCTCATTATGCCCTTCCAGCATGGCTGTGAACCATTGATAATTACTGTCAGGGAGTGGTTATCCGACCAATTTTTCACCCATCTTATAGTAGCTTCATCCAGGCTGTACTTCCCCAGTGTGTTTGAGAAGGTGATGCAAGACCATACTAAATTCTAGATACACGATGCTTCTTTTCTCAAGACTAAACATTCCTCCTTTTGCTAACCTTTCCTCGTAGTTCAGATTTTCTGAATGTCTTATTTTGTTGTACTCTTCTCAATTCTCTCCAATTTGTTTACATTCGTCTTCTCCTGTGTCTTCTATATACAGAACTTCATCTTTTAGTTTTCGACCATCTCTCCAGTTTATTGAGGTCATTTTCACTTTAATTCCTGTTCTCCAAAGTGTTAGCTATCCCCGCCCATCAATGTCATCTGCAGATTTTATAAATATACCCTATACTCCATTATTCAAGTGATTAAAATGCTGAAAAGTACTGTATCCAAGACAAACTCCCAGGTGGGACCCCACTAAATACTCCCTCACAATTTAATGGCAAACCATTGAAACCTACTCTTTGAATATGGTTTGTCAACAGTTGGGCACTCGCCCTACAGCACTTTCATCTCTCGTACACATTTTATTTTATGCTGTCAGTATTGAACATGAATAACCACTGTTGGGAGCAGGAAAAGAAAACTGGAGATTTTGACAACTGAACAGGATGCAGCTGGTGCTTTGTCACCAAGTATGTGTGAGAGGTGACTTTCGTACATGGGAAACAGGAGAGTCTTAAGGCTGGTCTACAATGAGAAGTTACATTGGCATAGCTATGTCTCTGAGTGATGTGAAAAACTTACATCTCTTGATAGACACAGTTAAAGTCAACCTAACCCTTGGTATAGTTAGCACTAAGTTGACAGAATTCTTCCGTCAATCTACCTACCACCTATCAGAGAGGAGATTACCTAAAGCAATGGAAGAATCCCTCCCTCCCACTGTGATAGCAGATGTCTACAATGAAGCGCTAGAACAGTAGCTGTGCCGCTGTAGTGTTTTAAGTACAGATGTAGCCTTACTAGGCAAGGCATATAAAACTCTTTTCTTCCCCTCTTTTGAACATATGTGCAAATGACAGATTCAGGGGTTAAAGTAAGGGGAAATGCACCGGAACACCATTCTGGGGCCCACTATTTTTAGGGGCTCAGCATTCCAGGGCCCCTAAAAATAGAATGTGGAGCTGGAACACTGCATTCCAGCGCCCACCATTGAAAAATAGCAGGCCCCGGAATGCAGCGTTCCAGGTCCACGTTCTATTTTAGAGGCCCGAACGCTGGGCCCCTAAAAATAGAAGGCCCCAGAGCAACATTCTGCTGCATTCCAGTGAGGGGGGGGCCTAGGGGCATTACTGGGGGCTCAAGCCCTGACTCAAACCCTTCCCCTTCCCCCCGCTTTAGAATTAACTCCTTTTGGGATGAATGGAAGCAGTTCAAGCTTCTCTCAAAGCTACTGTCACATGCTGTCTACAGATCTAGAATCATAGGCTTAGAAGGGGCCACAAGAGTCATCCTGACTAACCCCATGGCAAGATGCAGGATTTGTTGCGGCTAAACCAACCAAGACAGATGCCTCTTCAGACCCCTTTTGAAAACCTACAGTAAAAAAGTTTCCATCACTTCCCAAGGCAATCTGTTCCATTGTCCTATTGTTCATACAGTTAGGAAGTCTTTCCTGAAATTTAATCTAAGTCTGTCATGCTGTACTTCTGAACCCATTGTCCTTGTCCTGATCACTGTGGCAAGAGAGAACAACTTTCATCCATCTTTTTTACGGCAGCCTTTCAAGTATCTGAAGACAGCTCTTGTGTCCCCCTTGATTTCCTCTTTTCCAGACTAAACATACATAGATATGTCAACTTTTCCTCACATGGACTGCATTCTCTTCCCTTCATCTTCTTTGCCACTTGCTTCTACTACATCCTTTCCATACAATTGTGACCAATATTAGCCTCATAGTCCAGCTAAAGCCTAATAAAATTTTAGTAGAGCAGTATTACTGCCTCATATGACTTACTTGTTATGCTATGCTTCAGCTAACAAAATCTATAATTGTATTTTCTTTTTTCTTTGCAACAGCATCACACTGCTGACTCATGTTGAACTTGTGATCCACCACAACTCTCAGATCCTTTACAGCAATGCTGCTGCCAATCCAGTTATCCCCCAATTCTATATTTGTGAGCTTTGTTTTTCTTCCCTAAGTGTAACGGTTTATATTTGTCTTTGTTGAATTTTAATTTTGTGGTTTATAGCACAGTTGTTCAATTTATCAAGATCTCTAAGAATTTTAAATCTATTCTCCAAAATACAGAAAACCCTTTCTATGAGCTTTGTGTCATCTGCAGACTTGAACAACACATTCTCTACTAGCTGTAACCAGTCAAAAATGACTGGGGAAAATCCAATGGGAATTTATGAAATATTTATTTTAATTGATTAATAGCTCTTTAATTACAACATTTTTTGCAAAAAAGTTCTATGGTAGTTCCTCGGTAGTTTGTATCCTTCACGTAAACTTTCAGATTTTCATGGTTTCTTCCCCGAGTGAGCACCACATACAATTGTCTGAAGAGTCAGAGCGAAATACTGGAAACAGCTGAAAGAATAGCGAAGAGCTTTATAATTCTGACAAGCTCCAAAGGGGCAGCCATGTCACCAGAGTGAACCATCCCTGAGTTTCACTGGCTGTTACTGTCCAATTTTTAAATCCTCAGCCATTTCTCCTTTATGAATTACAGTGAGGTACGCAGCTACAATCTGTGCCATGCCAAGACTCCGAGGCCATTGTGATGTCAGAGGTGACTCAATCCATTGCTCTCAAGCAGCAATGGGTTGAGTCATCTGACATCACAATGGCCTGCCGCATGGTCCAATTCATATCACATATGCACATATCAAATTAGGAGAGGTGACAACTACATCCAAGTCATTAATAACGATGTTAAAACACCACCAGATGCAGAATAGATAGCTGTGGAACTCCATTTCAGTTCTCTTTCCAATCTGACATCATTCCATTAATAACCATTTATTTACAGTTGTTTAACCAATTATATATCCATGTAATGGTAGCTCTGTTGAGTCAGCATTTCTCCACATTACTTAACAGACTGTCAAGAGGGACCCTGTCGGTTCACCATAATCCCCCATCAACCAAAACACATACCCTATCAAAAAAGGAAATCAGGATGGTTTGACCTCATTTGTTTTTGGTAAATCCATGCCGGCTGATAACGATTACCCTTTTATCTTCCAGGTGTTCGCAAACTCAGTGTTTTATACATTACTCGTCTAGTAGCTCCACAGGTATGGAAGCCAGAATGACTGGGCAATAGTTCCCTGGCTCTTCCTTTTTCCCTTTTTTAAAAGATAGGTACTACATTAACCCTTCATCAGACTTCCAGGACCTGTCCTGTCATCCATGAGTCTGCAAACATTACTGCCAGTGGTTCAGAGATTTCTTCAGCACTCAGGTTAATAGTAGCACCTGGCCCCACTGACATTTAGGCAGACATAAGTGTTGGTTCCCGCACTGATCACATTTTGAAGATTAACTCTGTCTATAAATTTCTTTTCTAAATGAAAACAAATTATAGATCCACTTATACCACCAGTTTTTAAACAGCCATTATGTGCATCTGCTATCCTATTCAAACTTCTCAAACCAAAACCCTCCCACCTTTTACTCTGCCATCATTTTAAGCCAGTCCTTAGAAAACAATCTTCCCAATGCAATTCAAAGGACAACAAATTGGAGAAACAATTAAATACATAGCAGCCAACATAAATACATCACCAGCAGGCAGGGCCAGTTCTTCCTTAGAGGTAACCTAGGCGGTCATCTAGGGCGCCAACAATTAGGAGGCACCAAGGCCTGGGCTGGGGCTGCTCTGCTCCCCACTCTTAGCCAGACACCCGCTTGTAGCACCACTCCCCTGCTTGGGACAGACACCCGGCTGCAGCCGGACCCTGGCAGCAGTGCTGCTCCTTGCCCACGGCAAAATCCCTGTAGGCCTAGGGTAGCAAAAAACCTTGGACTGGCCCTGCTAGCAGATAGGCCTGGCAAGCCAGTCTATTTACCTGACAGATATTGTCCAAAGATCAATCAAATGGTCATCTGTTCTTTGACCACAGCCAAACTGTCAAATATTCCAGCAAGAATGCTCTGATATAGCTGATGACAGTCTACCTTTTGATTGTAACATCATGGTATTTGTTAACAAGCCTACTTAAATGTTTTCGTCACTCATTTTGCTACACACAAATATCACCTGTTGGGAAGGAAAGATGCAAACTAACAAATCTGAGCATCTTGATTGACTGGAGTATTCAAGAACAAACTCTGTATGTGTCTGTCTTGCGTGTGTGTATACCTGTTCAGCGTACATGGCAGTGTACAAAGCCTGTTAAACAAGTTAAAAGACATGGCTCCCGCCCTGAAGACCTTACAGTTTCAAATGAGACTAGATGCATTTCTAGAACTGAGCTCAGAAGGGAGTATGGGGATGCATGGCCACTAACCCCTGGTCTATCCTGCCACACAATTTCATCAGCAATCAAAGGGAGATACTTAAAATACTTTGCTTATCTCCTCCTGCCTCCTTATCTTCTACTTACTGAAGGGTTCCCACAGCAGTAAGATCAATAGGAAAGCATTTCCTGTTGACAGTGCTATGATTCTTATGGGGTAGGTCTTACCCAATTGACCTTCAGCTCGTTGTGAGAACAACTGAGCACTCTTATGGACAGACTTGAATAATCAATTCTATGTTGTTGTTGCCGCCAGTGATATTGTAGCTTTGCCCTAGTCTTCTGAATGCAGAAGTAGACAACATGAAAAAGAGTTGGCCTTCTTACTGCACAAGCTCCTCACATGTCCCTACTGGCCAATGGATGGCAAGAAATTCTTTATGAAGGCATCATTGTTGGGTACTGCCCCATTGCCAGGTCCAGTCATTGGAGAAGAGGTTAAAGCCAACATAGGATCAGAACTGAGCCAACAGTGTCAGTGGAATAAAGATCCAGTGATAGGCTGGTGTAGGAACCAAGATCACAGTCAAGCTAGAATCAGTACCAGAGCTGGTGCCCAGGCGCAAACCAGGGGTCAATGCCAGGAGGTTAGTGTCCAGGGACACACCAGGTCAAAGTCAGCATTGTATTCAAGGTCCAGATTTATGAGAAAGATCAAAGCCAGACTGAGTCTGAGGGTTGAGGGAGGGTCAGAAAGTGGAAGCAAGGCTGAAGTGGGTCCATAACAGGGTTGGAGCAAGGGCAGGTGAGACAAGAACAAGACTGGAACAGGGCTTGAGCAAGGCTGGAGCAGGAACAGGATCAAGAGCAGGCTGAGTCATGAGTGTTTGATATACAGTGAGGTAAGCAGGAGGCTTCCTGCTTGAAAAGTGCTATTGAACACACTAATCTGCAACCTGGCAGGGGTAGGGGAGAAGGGCAGAGAAATACCTGAGCCTGAGCGTGGGTCTGTTTTGGGATAAGCTACTGTTGGATGCCTGAGTGGTGACTTACTGAGTGGTAGCTCTGTTGGAGGGGCACCTGACCGAGTAGCCCTGGTTTGGCTACGGGTACAAGTCCATAACCAGCATCTTTCCCATTCCAAAGCACAACAGAGATGCACCTTACAACCCAACATACCGTTGATCAGTTTAATACTATAACAAAGAATTGTGCCCACAAAAGATTATTTCAGTGACCAACAAAATGACTAATATCAAAACTGCTTGGACTGTGTTAATAAATGAATAGCTATACCTTCCATTTTATGAATATACTGCCCATATAATGCAGCTTTTCATTGGTGATGTTCAACATCTGGCAACTTTCTAGTCATGTGTCAAAAATTAAAAACACTGTCAAGGTTTTAAAAACAAACACGTCTTAAATTAACTCATCAGCCA
Organism: Podocnemis expansa; assembly: GCA_007922195.1. Classification (NCBI taxonomy): domain Eukaryota; kingdom Metazoa; phylum Chordata; order Testudines; family Podocnemididae; genus Podocnemis; species Podocnemis expansa. The sequence goes on from ML682008.1 coordinate 12,161,424, forward strand.
TTTTCAGCTTTGTTTAGCACAGCACTCAATTTAATTCACACTGACTAGCCTTCTATAGTCAGTGGGCATCTTCATTAAATGTATCAAAGATCTTCTCATATGAAAGCAAGCTATTGAGTCAGCTGCTTTTGAAGAAGGGTTGGTCCTTTAAAAGGGTTCTTTACTGACAGTCTTGGTGGCAGGGTCTTTTGTGTTCAAATTTATACATATTTCACTACTTGAACCCACTGCTCAAAATTCATTTTACTACTTGAACTATTACATCTTTCATGGGGATAATGTCTTCTGGATGCATAGTTCCATATTTATTTCACTACTTGAACTCATAGCTCAGTCATTCAGAATATGGAAAACAAGAATTCTAAATTGTATGACACCTAGAACAAGCTACTGAATGCTAAGAAAGATATTTTTGAGAATACTGAATACAGTCCACCTACAAAAGCTGAAGAGAATAAGGTAATAGGTTAAACAATACCACTGGGGAAAAAAAGAAGTGATCACCTCTATACATAATGCCTCTTACCTTCTTTATTCATGCTTCCAGAGTCAAAACCTTTCTGATTAATTTGATTCAGATACAGATGAACAAACAATTCTGACACAGACAAAATTAAAAAGCAAGAAGCAGGCCATTCAATCATGTAACAAAGCAGAGGGCAATCCCAGCAGGTGAATTAAAACAGCCTGCTTCTTCATAATAGTAGAAAGGGTAGTATCCACCCTGCACCTCAGCTACAGTAGCAGGAATTCTTTTAACACTTCTGTGTACTGCTGCAAGCGTGGAATGAAACTGTTTGGTTTGGGGATTCTCCCATTCAAAATCCAAAAATAAACTGAAATCCTACATTGCTAAGAAGCTGGTGCATCACAAATGAAGATTAGAAAAAATGGCAGATGAGTTGATTCAATATTCAACAGAAGAAGATAATAAAGAGAAAGATAATTAGAAGCTAGGTGCTTAAAGGATTGGCCTGTTGCCTACTTAATCTAACTGCATTTAAAAATGACATTTTTCTTTTATCGTCGTAATGAGCGGGGGGGGGGGTGTCATCAATAATGGTCACAATAAAATGCTAACCTAACATTGCTAAAACAGTAAAAAAAATAATTCCAGAAAGCCATCTAATTGTGTTTTGCATTTTTCTGAATTAAAATAATTCAGCTAACTAACTAGCTTTGCGTAATTAAAAAGTATCTCAAGTTAAACCTATTGGAGACTGTAAAGTCTTACTTTTTCTTTTTAATCTGTTCTTTTCCTAATAAATTAATGTTTTAAACTATTTGACCATTTTTATATTGTTATCTGTCAGTATTTGACCACTGTTTAACTGGTCAATTCACCAATTATTTTTGGACCAATCCAGTGCCCAGCTCTGCAAACAGATATAGCTAGAATCAAGTTTTTGAATATGATGTCATTAAGGATGGAAACATTTCTAAAATAAACTAAAACAGATAGGGACACCAAGAGGATTGAGTAGAGGAAACAAGAAGGACCCCACAGACCTTTGAAAAGTAGCTCAACTATTGACCAGTCCTCCATACAAAATTTCCATTACCTTGCACGTACCCTATGAACACTCATTTTGTGCCAAAGCAGTTACATTGAAAACACATGCCTATTAACCACTCACCCAAAAATTAAATAACATAAAAAATGAATGGCTGAGATGGGAGCGCTTTTGCCTCCCAACCACTCAGGATACTGGATGCTTTGGGATAACCACTAAGTTATCTTCTTGATCTTTAATTATTCTTAATTTTAATTTAATTTGGTAGCAAGGGGTATTTTCTTTAACACAGCAGCCAAGAGAGCTTCAAAAGTTTTAAAGAAGAGTTTTATTTTGGCTGCCAATTCAACCAACTAGTACTAGACAGAGAACTGAGACACAAAATTTCCACCCTAACTTTCAGTAATTCACCTGGTTCCACCCTACCCCCACTCTTTTTTTCCCCCCCTTTAAATCTTTCTCCCCAAGCCAAACCATGCTCCTTTCAGAGAATTTTTCCCTAGCTAGAATTTACTGGTCCTTTTGCTTCACCATTTAGAACCTGAGGGTAACCATCTCCCCACTCCTTCCGGAGTTTTCTAGCTCCTCCTTTTTCTAATTTGTATCTATAGCTTCCCTACGATCATATTAGTAATGCAGCTCCTGTACACCACAATTATGGCCATAACAAAAAGCTGGCCACAGGAACAATGATATTATCATTTTGATTGTTTATAAATACAATAACTAGAACTGTAGGCACAGGTGCAGAATTTAATAAAACATGCAAACTAGATCCACTGTCCAAACCTAAAATTCTCCTAAACTAGAGCATGATGTTCCCCACTGCAACCTGAACTTGTAAATCACTGTCTCACACCCAATCTCCTACTCCTGGAGCCCAACTTAGCCTGCTTTGCTACAGCTCCTGGGCAGATGATGCACAGCCGTGAACCAGCAAGCCAGCAAGAGCTCCTGATAAGTCACTCCTTAGATAGTGCAACAGAATCATCCCTGCTAATATCCCCTAATCCCAGACACAACCCTAGGAACTGCCATCTTATAATGTTCATTGCTGCACACTGAACACCGCTAGGTCATATACCTGTTAATTTATCAAAGAAATTGATATGCACCAGCCTTGTCACCTCAGATAGTGTCTGTAACATACCTTAAAACAAATGCACTGTTTTAAGATGAAACACACATATATTAAGTAAAGAAAAGTATTAAGTGTTTATAACTCAAAGGAAAGTCAGTTAAATTCCAGCAAGAGGGAACAAAAACACATCTCATTCTAAACTAAGTCTAACGCTTTCAGCAACTTTACAAACTGAGATGATTCTCATCAGAGGCTGGCTGATAGGCATCCAGTCAGCCCTTCCCCTGTAATCAGCACTTCAGTTGCTTCGTGGTGTTTGCAGATGGCAGTAGAAAAGAGAGGGAGCAGCAGAACCTCTCTCCTTCTTAAACTGTTCCTTCTCCCCTGTAGGGCTTCGCTCCCCATTTCAAGGTCAGGTAACAATGTCCATGGATGGCTTCATCAGAGTCCTGAGTCTGTGAGCATCCCCTTACCTTGGCTTCTTTGTTGATGCTAAGGCTAGTTTTTTGTTCTTGGCACAGTTGAGTTTATTCTATACATGCTTTAGCAAGATGCTAATTGCTTCTCTGCTAAGTGAGTCTTGCTTGCATATGTTTTAAGCCATGAGACACTTCTTTGGACATATCATAAAGCGAAGCCTTAAAACCATATACTTGACTTTTCAATAAACATATTACCATAACAATAACGTTCAGTAAGTCAGGAGGATTCCAGAAACATCTTATATGACATACTGTGCATTAAACCAAGTATAATTACACTATAAGGCCTGGTCTACAATTGCCACCATTTTGGCAACAGTTGAAGGAAAATACACAAGCTATGTAAAATAACTTGCCTAACTCCCTTCAACTTTCTAATGTCCACTTACCTTCACGTCTCCACTGTGCTGAAATGTCCTCCCTTCAACTCAGCACTACTCTCCTTACAGGGGGTGAACTTACTGCATCAAATTCTGGATCAACTGAGTGGGTCTTCACTAACCATTCCTTCAAACTGGAAAGATTGAACTGATGGTAGCAAATTTGCTACCTTAAATGTAGTCTTGACCTAAGGGTAATCATGAGGGGTGCAGTCCTTCATATATGAATTCCTTACCACCCAGTAAACCAACCATCTCAGACATAGTCTTAAGGAACAAATAAGGATGGCAATGAAACACAAAGAACAAATTTGCCACACAACAGGAAAAGCACATTCCAGAAGTCAACAATTCTTACTGAAAATGCCCTGCCTTTACCTCTTTCCCATTTCATGGAGGGAGCTGTTAGTTCAATTGTTTTGTTGGAACTCAGTGGCTGTGACACAAAAGAAAATTCCTGAGCTACCCAGGACCAAAAAGAGTTGCAACGGGTTAAAAAAAAAAAAAAAAAATCTCAAACTACATTTATAAATTAATTAGACTATGGTTGTGTTCATATTGCATAGGTGTTACACACAAAACTTCCATGATAAGATCCGCTCAGTAAGCAAGCAACTGTTTTTTGCTTTCACCGAAGGTTTTCAGATAGTTCTGATGTCTACAATGCACTGCTCTAATACAATCTGAAAGTGATGAAAGGAAGGCATGGATTACTATAATGAGTTCTACATCCTAAAGAAAGTGTCACTGTTTCCTGAGCAAGCATAGATGACAAAAAGCATGATCTGGACCTCCAGAGACTGAATCCAATAAATAGAATTTACTTCCCCTATTTATCAGCACAATTTCAATGCCATAATGTCATATCTGAACCAAGCCTCAAGACAGTTTACCCTCATTCAAGATCCACATGTCAAATACTGGGGATGCAGACACATGGTACCATCCAAGTCCAATAAAAGATATAAAGCACGGATGGCACTGAATCAACCCAAACGGCCTCACGTACATAACAAAAGGAAGAGTGACAGAATAGAACACTGCCATAGTGCACGAAATAGATCATGAAATAGAGAAACCACCACTCAATGTTATCCTTCAGGTCCTCTCAGGAGGAAAGGAACAGATTCACTAGATAGAATGCCATGGGGTGAACTGGCCCTTCACAGGAAGTTGGACTCAGCTGTGTTTGTGCCTAGGTCTCTGCTCCCCAGGTGATGCATTTGAGGTTAAGGCTGTCGGTTGGGTTCAGTGATTAAGCTGTAACTTCACATAAGAGGCAGCCGCTCTGCCAGAGAAAGGGAGACCAAGACCCAGGTTAAGTAAAGACGATGGAGGCTTGCTCTCTGGACATACCGTGGAAGATTTCCCCAGTTCTGAGAAATGTGGAAATTCGGGGCCTCATGCCCTGACATAAGGGAGGAGACACCTGGGACAAATCACATCTTGAAACACTCCCTTGAGAGAAAGAGAGAGAAGCCCATAAAATACACAGCTAAAAAAAAAAAAATCTACCTTTCCTATTATTAATAAGCACACACAGCTGAATCCAACTTCCTGTAAAGGGCCTGTTCACCCCATGGCATTCTATCTAGTGGATCTGCTCCTTTTTGTACACATTTTGATAACCGACATGATATAGTGTATCAACTTTTAGTTGAACATTCTCTCATTCTTTATGCTCTGCAGTTTTTGAGACAGATGACAATCCCACATCCCAGATGGTGTTCACTTCTCTGCCTAGCACACACAGACTTCTCCACCCACTCCTTACCTGTAGATTTATCTCCTAACCCCAACTTAACTTCCCTTCTGTCCTTTCTCAAACTACTGGCTCTCTGGTTCCTCTTTTTTAAAATTTCTGCACTGCCTCACTCCTTCTGCCACTGTGATTTGACTTTGTCACCTCTATAGCTGCTGAACACAAACAATCCCACAGGAAAAAAAAAATCAACCAACCAACAGACCCTAAAAAAAAACAACACCCCTACCCCAAATAGAATTTAAGCCTTGAAAAAGCAGAACCAGACACTCCACAAAGCCTGCTAGAGACTTGCGTTCAGTGCAGAATCAAAGAAACTTGATTCTGAGAAGGCGCAGGGCAGCTTCCATGAGGATAGCCTTCGGCATGGGGTATGCCCAAACTCTGGGGCAAGAAGTCTCTCAGTGATAGGGACTAAAATGCTATCTATATACACTAACTATATATTCCAGGGGTCTCAAACTCAAACCACCATGAGGGCTGCTTGAGGACTAGCAGAGGGCCACATGAGGATTAGTATGATAGCCCAAGGGCCGCACCACTGAAACCTTTCCATACAATGATACTGCAAATATCGGTAATGATCATGTCATTGCAGGCCGCAGGAAATAGCTTTAGGGGCCACACGCGGCCCATGGGCCATGTGTTTGAGACCTCTGATATACTCTAAACTATTAGCACTGTGAACTGAGAAAAGTCCCCAAAAATGCTGAGAAGAAACCTTGCCAAAGTAAGACAGGTTCATTCCAAGAACCATTGAAGATGGCAAGAAAGAAATGAGAGGATATGGGTCCAGCTGGGCCCCCTATACTGGCACTAGAGCCAGCCCTATGTATACCACTCGGAAAAATCTCTGGCAACTGTGCATACAGCATGCACACAACTAGCATGGAACGGACATGAGCAAGTACTCAAAGAAGCACCTCCAGTTATAGCAAAGCCACTACTTCTCTGAGTGATGACCCCTATGTGTATTCCAAATGTGGGGGACTGGCAAGCAGTGTTCAGACTAGAGGTAGAAGCAAGGAAGATGGTAACAAAGATGCTTGCCATACAGCCAATCACACTGCTGCAGCTACAGCCAAGGAATGAACTAGAGCTTAGTGCATTACAAACATGACTTTAGCTTTCAAATAAAGATGTGGAGTAGCTGAAGGTCCAAGATGGATCTTCACCTTCTGTTTTTTGGGGAACGATGAACTATGAAGAGTAGAACACTTGCCCATAATAATGAGGCAGGATGTGCTCTGTTGCACATCAGTGTAAAAGGTATTCTGCATTCTCACTAAAGAATTATCTTGTCAGAATGATCCCCAAAGGGGTCTGTACAGCGTGTTTGTGAGATGGGAAGAAGAGAAATTTTATGGAGTATCTCTGGTGGGAATGTACAGAACACAGCTGTCCATAATGATCTTGTTCCAGTTGTGGACAAAGCATGTAAGAAAGTCCTCAAAGATTATAGCAGATGGGGTGGTTGGCATCAATAGTGGTATGTGGGTCTCAACCAACAAGTCAAAAACAGGGCTTGATCAGTGGGTGAGACCGAATACAGACTGTGACAGTAGAAGAGACTGAGAGGCAAGGTCTCTCATATTTTTGGCATTTGTGCAGAGGTTTGGTTGTAACCCGATAATAAGATCCAGGAGGAGGTGGCCTTGGTCTGTAGGACTGCCTCTGGTGTTTCCTTTGGAGGAGAAATGCAGGTAATACAGGAAATACAGAGTCAATCTCAAGTCTTCTAGTGAATGCAGAGATTCATACATTTTCTCACTGAAGAGATTCAGCTCACTAAAAGGGAGGCCTTAGATGGCTTTTCATACCTCCATAACAAAACCCCAATGACTGCAGCCAAGAATCCCTCCTCATAACTATACCAGTGGCCAAACTTCCGGAAACCATGTTCACAGCTGGGAGGACTATTATTGCACTAGCTTCCTCTGATCTAAAAAGGCCAAGTTGACTCCTCTCTGCAGTCAACTTGTCTATGAAGCCTGTAGCCCTGGAATATGTATTAAGCTTATATTTTGAAACAGTGCTTATTAGTTAGCAACACAAATGGCAGGCCTCTGGAGAAGACCTTCCCTCCCAGGAGGTCTGGTCTCTTAAAGCCTTTATTGCTAGTGTGGCCCTTTCCTAGTGCAATTTAGCTCTTTAGCAGCCAATTGAGCCACCAGAGAGTGGCGGCGGGATGGAAGAATAGGAACTCATTTTTTACAGGAACAAAACAACATCTCTCCAGACTTCATGGTGTAGGGCAGGGGTGTCAAACTTATGGCACACGAGCTGGATCTGGCCTGCCAAGGGCACCGATCCAGCCTCCAAAGCTGCTGTCTAGGCGCTAGCTGAGGGGGCAGCAAACAGCAAAAACTACCGCTGACAGAGCAGGACTAGGCATGCTTCTGAATCTGACTCACTCACATGATCCAAGTCACAGCACAGGGGAACAAAGGAAGTGCTCCAGCCAATCCTGGCTCAGCTCTGCTGTAGTCTGCCAACCAGTCAGAGTCTCAGTCACAGCAGGCTGGACTGGCTCCCACAGAGCCACCACTCCACCCCCACACCAACTGTTCACTGTCAGTCAGTCAGCATGCTAATTTGACAGCACATTTCATGAATCACAAACAAGAAAGGAAAAAATGACTGGAGCCCATGTGGCAATGAGCCAGTCAAAAGCCAGCCAGGACTGAGCTCAACCAAAGGCCAGGATGCTGAATGACTGACAGCAGGAGGGCAGGGGAGAGGCTGGAGCACAGCCTACCTGTGGCTGTGACTGAGAGTGACTGCCTGACACCACTACATTGGAGAAGTGGAAAGGGAGGGGGAAGAGAGTCCGGGAGTTGCCTGGCAGAAGAAGGGGTCAGGGAGCAAGAGTGGAGAAGGGGAGCCCACAGGGCACAGGAAAGGGAAGGTGTCAGAGAGTCTGCAGGGTAGGGGATGGGAAAGGGGAGCCCATGCATGCTGCTCTCAACATGGCGGGGGAAAGGGCTGGGGAACCAGTTCAGACACATGGCCCGTTTCAGGTGTCCTGCCCTCCAGTGTGGCTACCCACACTGAATGAGTTTGACACCTCTAGCATACAGGCAGAGGATGCTATACTTTCCCATACAACTCCAGCTGGTTCTAGTATGGCTTCATTGATGGGCAGTGCCATGTCCAGTAGCTGGTGTTGAGGGTCCTAGACCTTTCCTAATGGGATCTGTAGGCCACAGGAAATTCTTTATAACAGCTCCTGGTGTTGGTGGTGTCATCTGATGTAGAAAACAAAGGAGGAGCAACTGCTTCTTTTGGGGCTGACGAAGCAGCATTGAGAGGAACCACTGGAGTGTGCAGATTTCTTTTCAACTCCTCTTCCTCATACATCAAGAGAACCATGTGCAAGAAGGAAAAGAGCAGTATTAGACTGGACAGGACTCAGGCATCTGTCTTAAGAATCCCACAGACCCCAATAATGTCAGAAAAAGGAATCAACTGCAAGGAACTCCAAGGAAATTAGTACTAGAGGCTCTGGGAAAGGAAGAGGGCTTGTATCTAGTAGAATGACAAGCATAACTCTGACTGTCTATTGGGGCTCAACTGCCTCTGTGGATACTACTGTGCCCATTTCCTCTGATTCATCTGAATCCGAGAACTGCTACATCAGTAACAGTAGAGCTGTTGGTATCAGGGCACGCCTACTAGATGGCTGGAAGTGAGATGGCTCCTGAGAAAGTGATGCAGAGTCCTCCTCTGGAGTAAGGACATCTCTAAGGAAGGCCAAGCTGAAAAGAAGTGGAGGCTGTGGATAAGGGAGGAATATCTCCTCCACAGTTATATGTCTCAATATATTCTGGTATCCAAGGGATTTCCGCAGTTAAGTCTGATGGATCCAGAGCATCTGCTGCTGCCAGATGGTATTTAGATAGATAAGGCGGCAGTAATGATGGGTCTGGACTAGCCCGCACAGACAGAAGATGCAAATGACTATCCTTATGCTTCAGTAACAAGGTGACCAAAGGAACTGGTGAATCTTTATTTTAACATGTCTTGCTCTCTGATCTGAAAGCCTTCATCAGAACAGGATCTTTATGTCCCCTATGCACCTTCTCACCTGACCTGGACAAGCATGAGTAGGAAGCATGTTTATCGAGAGTCCTCAACAGGTATCTGTCCTTGTGCCAGTGAGAGTGCCCTTTACTATCATGGAAAGCTCTGGAAGAAGAGTTCTCAGCCTTAGATGGTAAGGACTCTGCTCCAAAGCACATCCTTTCAGAGGGGCACTGCTAGTCAGCTGAGGCCAAGGTACCCATGGGCTTCCTTGGCTCAAACATGGAGGACCATCACAGCTTCCTCTATCACATGCTTCTGTAGGCAAAATTCACAGCTTCTTGAGTAATGCATGCAAATGACCAACAGATAATTGCACTTTGTAAAGATATCCACCTCAGCCAGACGGTACAGGCAGTATTGATATTCATCACTGATGGAGAAGTATCAAGGTCAGAAGATGTGATTCTTGAATCCCTGGATCCTGGGGATAGTCCCAGAGCTGGGGACAGGGTCTCCAACCAAGGTGAAAGAAGGTACTCTGTGCTATCCTATAAACTTTTAATCTAAGAATGTAACTATCTAAAAATATTTTCTTTATAGGTTATACAACAGAATACAGGGGGACACAATTCTAACTCAGGCCATGAAGTCGTAAGAAGAAACTGGTGAGGTATCAACTCTCATTGTCTCCTAAACCTTTACATGTGAACACAAGAAAAGGTACTGCACATGTATGGGACAAAGAGCAATGATTAGAAGAATTTCTGGACTTGGGCACTCAATGTACATGCATACCCATGTGTGGAATATATGCAGGGACATCACCTGAAGAAGCAGTGCTCAGATGCTATGGTGATGGGCAGCAGTACAAAACAACTGACAGATTAGACTGAGAACATAGAGAAGGCACAAGCAACTGAAGGTTACTCCTGCACCTTCAAAGATTACTTTTAACAAGTCTTGTCTATTTCTGACTCATAGGACATAATCTGGCAAAGTATAATGTCAAATAAGGCTTCTGTATTTACAGATGGAAATTAGAAGTGACAGTAAAGATGGTGTCACAGAGTGCACACCAGCGTATGATCTGTATAATGTTTCTGTTCACTTTTGCAATGTAATTGTGGTTTGATGCCAAAAGTGCCATGCAAAGTTCCTTTATGAATGCTCATAACGTATTCCACATTATTACCATAGTACTATGTTTCCTGCAGCATCATGGATATGTACAGATGTGAAGCATGTTTCCAGGTATTTTACATGACTCAGGGCTTTCTCTTAGCATGAAGGCTGGAGAAGTGTATGACAAAGACAATATAAATTGAGCTCCCCTGGCTCAGGTGGGACAAAGAGAATCACACAGCAGCAATGAAGGAGGTTTGAAAACAAATATAGGCACTTGGAACAGCTAGGGACTTTTTGCCAGAGAATCTCCATCTTGAAATGTTCTCCAACTCCAAGCAAGATCTGTGCCCTGCCTAGCATTAGGCGTAAACTGGCTATAAAAACATCTGTCAATCAAACATCTTGTGAGTAATCTTGGATCATGAGGTTAGGATAGGTAGTGCTGTTAGATAAGCATATATTTTATATCTTTTATTTGCTTGCTTTAACTCCTGACTCCTTTATTAAATGATTATGCATTGTTTTGCTGTATATTCACTTAAAACCATATTCTAATCATAAACTAGTGTTGTTTTTCTTTTAACCTAAAGCTCTATGGACTTTAGAGGGTGTGAATGAGAGAGAATGGGCACACCCATTTCACTCTCTGTTCCTCTAGGGCACGGGGGCATGACTAGATTTGTCTTTTTTAAGAGGATAAAATCTGGGGAAAGACTATCAAAAAGATATTTTATAGCTCCATCTGAACACATTCAGACTTTGACTCGGTCTATATATTTTGGCAAGGAGTTCCAAGCATCAACACCGAAAATTCTTTGTTCACACTGCCAATAGTACAAACGTGAGTCTATCCAGCTGCATCATCCTTTGTGAAATATAGCTGTCTTGGGAGACCATGAAAGTTAACACCATTCCTATTAAATCCCAATAAATTGCCTTATAACCAGACAGAGTCCAAGCATACTGCTATATTTTTTCCCAGTAACACATATCCAAGTCAACTGACCAGGACTCAGACTCACTGCCATGGGCTGAAAACTCTTTTTTTTTTTTTTTTTTTAGCTGTATACCTACAACTTTTGTAGCAGATGCATCCAAACCTAGATTTTGCTATCTATTCTATATTAGTTCTTATATCATACTCATCACTGTAGTATTTGAGAACTGCAATGCTACTATTAGCTATATCTGAATTATTTTTTTTTCCTTTGGAAAAAAACTTATCAGTAAACAGTATATTTTTAAAACTTTAAAAAGAGGAATTTTATAGTAAAAAGTATATTAGTACAACATAATACAAAAGTGAATATTACTCCTGAAGTTGCAAGTGCCCCACTGGCAAATTTTAAATACAGCAGAACCTCAGATTTACAAAAATCTCAGGAATGGAGGTTTTCTGTAACTCTGAAATGCTCATAATTCTGAACAAGCCATTATGGTTATTCTTTCAGAAATTTACTAATGAACCATGATCTAATACAGCTTTGAAATTTTATTATGCAGGAAAATTGCTGATTTTACTCTTCTTAATTTAAATGAAACAAGCAAAGAAAACAAATTCCTAACCTTGTCAAATCTTTTTTTTAAACTTTCCTTTTTATTTATTTATTTATTTAGTTTCAATTTAATGTAGTATTGTACTTTATTTGCTTTTTTTTTCTTTTGAAATCTCCACTGCTGGCTGCTTGTGTACTTCCAGTTCCTAACAAGGTGTCTCATTGATCAGTCAGTTTGTAATTAGTGTTTGTAACTCTGAGGTTCTACAGCAATACATGCATGTACCAAAGAAACAAAAAATTTAGCAACTTTTTAGGTACATACAGTTGTTAAGATGCAAGAGTCTTGGTTTTACATACCACATCAGAATTCACTAGAATTATTTTTCTGCATGCTAAGCTAGTGTATACATTGACATTGGAAGTTGTGTGATACAAGGAGAGATTTTCACACTTTATTGTTTGGCTAAATACCTTCCTCGTGTTAAAAATGCCATTTAGCCTAAAATCTTGGTCTACAGAACTTCTTTTCTTTCATCCTGATTTTAATTGAACATTTAGGTGACTAAAGCTATTTCTATTTCTCATAAAAATAAAAAAATATATATTGTGTAGTATCATTAAAAGGAATACATTGTGAAAGGAACTTACTGTACCAGCAGCAACAAAAATACAAAAAATAAAAACAATGAAGTGTTTCAAATTAGTTAAGAGGATACCATCAAATCTTTCAGGTCTATGAGACCCAATGATTATATTCTGAATTGCAAGGCATGCACAAGCATGTGATACAAACAAGCAAGTGCACGTCAGAACATCCTTTGGTTTACCTCTAACTATTCTTTAGAATGAACAGGAAGTTGACTTCTGAAGAAAGATTGTTAAGTCAAATACATACAGGTTGACTAAGACATGGTGGGGGAGAATCAGAGAACAATCTACAAATACCTGCTGAAAGGGTGGAAATTACTTATTTAAGATATTATTGGGGGTTCAACAGAAGAAACAGAAAGGAGGTAAGAAAAGAAAAAAATAGGGTATCAGGAAATAACTGCTAGCCATAGAGTATCAGTTTGTGGAATAATCCAGATTAGTGTGATGGAAACAATAGCAATTGGGACACTTACAAATAGGCTGGACAAAGCATGAAAAGACATGCTGTGATGAGCGTATTTGCAGTAACAAGGAGATGGATTTCTACACATGTAATTTCTATAATAAACAAGGAGTACTGTGGCACTTTCAAAGACTAGCAAATTTATTTATCTCACGAGCTTTTGTGGGAGAAAATGCCACTTCATCAGATGACAGAAGATGGCAAAGTACAGATGAACAGGAGGAAGATAACTGTAAGGAAATTTAAGTCATAGAATCAGGTAAGATCGATACAGCAAATCAATGCAGTTTTTAGATCCAAATAGTGGAGAACATCATATAGGAGGGAGATGGAAGGCGGAGGAGGAAAGTAAAATTACCTGTTGTGATGGGGGGGGGATGCAAAACAAAACAGAGTATCTGTTCAACATAAGGCAGTGGTGTCAGATCTGCATATGAATTCCAATTCTGCAGCTTCTCTTTGAAGCTTTGATTTGTCACCCATTTGCCTGACTACAGCTGTTAACAGATCATTGATGGAATGACCAGGAAGATTCAAGTGTTCCCCTCTTTGTTTTTTAATGTTTTTACTTCTGATGTCAGATTTGTGTCCATTTATTCTTTTGTGCAGAAACTGTCCCGTTTGTCCACTATGTAATGGGGCGGGGGTAGGCATTTCTGGCACATGAAGGCATAAAGCACCTCGGTAGATAAGCAGGTTAATGAGCCCCTGATGAAGTAGCTGGCTTGATTAGATCCTATGTTGTTATCTTCTGTGAAGATATGTGGGTAAAGCTGACAACATGTTTGGTTGCAGGGATATGTGTCTGCTTTAATGTTGCTGTTGTAGACTGTGGTTTCTGGTGAGTATCAGTTTAAGGTTGGGGGGCTGTCTGTAAGTGAGGAGAGTCTGTTGCCCAAGGCCTGAGAGAGTTAGGGATCACCTTGTAGAACAGGCTGTAGCTCCCTGATGACGTGCTACAGAGGTTTAACTCGGGGGTTGTAGGTGATGACCAGTTCTGTTCTGTTGTTTTCTTTCTTGGACTTCTCCTATAGTAGACTTCCGGGTATTCGCCTGGCTCTGTCATTCTGTCTCTTTGCTTCTCCAAATAGGTACTGTAGTTTTAAGAATGCTTGGTAGTGATACTCAAAGTGTCTGTCTCTGTCTGAGGGATGGGAACAAAGCAGCTATATCTTAGCACTTGGCTGCAGACAAAGGATCAAGTGGTATGCCCTGGATGGAAGCTCGAGGGATGTAGGTAACTATAGTGGTCAGTAGGTTTTCAGTATAAGGTGGTGTTTCATGGGCCCATCACTAATTTGTACTGTAGTGTCTAGAAAGTAATTTTTATAATATCATTCTATGATTTAGCTGATATACAAAACAGTTAGCTTTTACCTATGAAAATTTCACAGGCTACTTCATTGTTTCCTGAGCGTTTCCTGTTGTTGCAGTCTAAGATGCATGAGCAGTTCCTTATGTCTTTGGCTCTCCTTCTCCCCAAACCATCCTTCCTTCTCTCCTTCTCGCCCCTCCATCTCTCCTCCCACCCACTTGTTCACCAACTGTATAAGCAGCTCCTCATTATCTAAGTCTGAACAGCTGCCTACCAATAACTTCTTGTTCAAGATACATATTATGGTATCAGAGGCAAGTCACCACCCCTCCTCCTCCTATTGCGGGGTAGCAGCAGTGTGACTTGGGTAGTAAGCCAGTCCTCCCCTTCTTCAACTAGTTTCTTCTACCACCTTACGAGAATTATTTTGTTGAGGCTTCATCTACATTTAAAAGTTAGACTGACTTAACTATGTCACTGTGAAAAATTTCATATGCTGAGCACCATAGTCAGATCTACCTAACCCAGTACAGACATGGTTAGGCAGCTGGAAGTATTCTTCCATAGACCTAACTACTGCCTCTCAGAGAGGTGGATTAACCATATAGATGGAAAAAACACTTCCATTGGTTCTGGATGCACCCACAGTACATTACTACAGCAGCACAACTGTGCCACTGCACCAGCAGTAGTGTAGACGTGAGTGATAGTACTGAGGCAGACATAAGTCACTCAGGTCCCACTGCTCTACTCCATTTCCATCTGGTGATCCTCCTCAAATCATAACACTAATGGTTAAACTGAAGCGAGTTAATAAATGATGTCAAAAGTGCATGTCTGTACACACATACCCTTTTTCTACAAATACAATTGAGTTCAAGATTCTTGTACATTTGAATGCCTTCCTGCTTGCAAAAACAGAGCAAAGGTTATTTAGCACTTATAATTTATTGGCAGGATGCCTATTTAAAAAATAAAGGTTTTTAACTATGTTGCAGTCCTGATCCTGGCAGCTGATAAGATTTATCAAGATTAAGGATTTTTCTTAGAAGTCTGTTTAAAGCCATTTAAAAAGTTGTACAGACTATCAATAGTTACAGCTGAAGAAGAAAGTATTAGAAGACCTTAAGTCTTTTTGGTCTGGTTTGTTTAATACTAAAACACAGATAGACAGAAAGACATCAAAAGGCAAGGAAATACAAAGTTACAGCTGCTTACCACATCTGACATCGGTGGTGTTGCAAGGGTCTAAGTGATCTTTCTTACCATATCTACACCATTCCATTTTTAAAAATGTTGCAGATGTTTATTTACAGAAACAAAATGAAGTAAAATCAAAGACATTATAGCAGAGCACTAAAAAACTACATCTGCAGAACTATTCTCAGCTAGTCGCACTATTTTCATCTCATAACATGTATTTACATTTACAGTCAAAAAAATGCTATGTTGGCCATCAATTAACTCAAGTTACAACAGCACACAAAAGTCTTGTCTAGGCATGGCTGAAAGATAGTTCCCCTGCCCCTGTTTCTCTGAAGGCTGAATGCTCCAAAGGCAGTCATGCAAAACAAAAGTCACATGTGATTTGTTTTTCGTTTTTTTTTTTAAATACTACTACTTTTATTTCAGTCAACTCAGTTTCCTCTAAGTAGGGAAGACACAGTTTTAAAAAATTAACTATTTACAGCATTCAGCACCAGTAATGGATTATATGTATATGTCGCTGGAGGAGACAGAGAATATGCAGGAGTGGTTAAAGGGGAGGCAGGACAGAAAATAAGATGCTTTTGTGTGGATCAAGAGAGTGTGAATGGGAGAAAAGGTGTGTTGGTGATATAAGAGTGGATCATTCCAGAGGACATAGAAAAAGAGGAAAGATAGGTAGAGAGAGCATGGGGAACTGAGAGAGGGGGACTAGGATGGCAGGATCGAAGATAGCAACTGTTAAGGGAAGACCTAAGAATATGGGAAGTCCGTCCAGGACTGGAAATAAAGGGGCAAGTGAATGGGCCTTTAGAAGTAAAAGGGCAGAAAAGGAAGGATTTTGGAAGTATTAGCTAGCCAGTCTCTCTGGTCATCTCTCCCTAATCCTTATGTTCTAGAGGCCTACTAAACACACATAGACACACAAAGAAAAAATGGGTTTGAGCTCTTTTGTGCATCCTGACATGTATAAAACAACTTTGAAAGTGCTCCCCTGCCCCCAAAAAATTACAACTGAAATTTAGATTTTTGTTTAGCTGGGAATATTCAATAGAAAACTAGCAAATGGAGCAGTAGAACAACATAATAAATATCAAGGAAGCAAAACCTGAGGAACTTTTATTCATGTTGTTTAAAACCTTGTTTGGTTGCCATTGTTCTCTTAATACCTACTTAATACAACACTTTGGAGAAAAACTTGCTTTGTTAAGAATTAAACACTTCCACTCCATTTAAGGGCTGGAAAAACTCCCAATGTATAGGTGAGTCATCAAACCAGTCCAACAACAAGAAAAGGAAGACAAGACTTAACTTTATGCCTCGGGCTTCTGATTCTCTGTTTTATAAACACAATAAAACTCCCTCAAATTAAAAAAAATTAAATTGGTGTTTATCCAATAATGAAAAACATCAGGAATGTTTACTTGTAGCTAAACCAGTGGTCTGCAACCTCTGGCTCTGGAGCCACATGTGCCTCTTGGGCTGCCTTCTTGCAGTGGCACCCACCCCCTGCCAACAGGAAACCCCCATCAGCAGCCTGCTCTTGACCCCAGGGGCCCCCCTTGTCACTGGGGGCTCTGCAGATGGCCCATTCCTGGCTAGAAGTACCCGACCCACACCTGCCCCACATCTGTGGCAGGAACCCTGGCCCAGCCTCCAGTTCCCCACTCCACCCCAACCAGGAGGCTACACCTATTGCAACTCTCAAAATGCTTAGTTATTGAAGGAATTTTTAAAAATGGCTCTTTGTATCTTTCAGGTTGTCAACCCCTGTCCTAAGCCTTAGGGCAACCGTTTCCATAAGGCCTGTTGCTCCCCTACAACTGCCTGCATATGGAGCCGCTGCCTATGGAGGCAGGTGGAGCAGATTGCCACAGGGCTAAGACTTATGCAGGCCTTTTGGCGAAGCCAAGAGAAAGGAGATAAGCAACCCCCTCTCCCAGACTGCCACAGGGAACACAGCAAAGCATTCTGTCTAGGTCTCTAGGTGGTGGAGCCAGAAGGAGGGAGGCACTAATCCCCCATCCCCAGGCTGCAGAATTGAGACACTCCCTAGGAACCCAGGTTGACTGCACAGGGCTAGAAGACAAGTATAGTTTCCTTGCTGAAGCCAGAGAGAAGGGAAATCAGCAAGGAAGGAGGCAACCTCATCACTTAAATCTTTCCATCTGGCTGCAGGAGAGGGCTGCTGGTGGAAACTAGTAGCTCTTCAGGACTGTAAAAATGATATCTGTGGCCCTCAAGCCCAAAGACTGGGAAGCACTGCCTTACAGCGTGTCAACCCAGAGCAGTAATAGCATGGAATACTGGGGAAGATATTACTTATTACAGTATACACAAAGAAATAGTCCCCAAAGCCCCAGATTCTTTTACATCTATATAACTCAAAAAAATCACTAAAATGACTCCCCAAAATTATATTAATAAACCCTCAAAACAGAAGTCCTATTTATACATCAAAGAAATGAAACTAAAAAGGATGGCCCTACAAAAACAGTAGTAAAATTATTCTAGAAAAATTGGACAGAAGGAAAACAATGTATACAAGTAAATAAAAGTGAATGGAAGGAAGAAAACAAAGCACATAGCACAAGGATGTCAACATAAATTATATTTTAAATATTTTTATAAGGATAAACATTATGGTAATATACACAAAGCTGATTTTGCTTAACATCATGTAAGTGATGTCTGTGAAACTACCTGGGGCAAATCTGGTCCAACAGGGTTTGGTTGTTTTTTGGTTTTTTTTAATAAAATAGGTAAACATATACACATGTTCACACACAGAGATGAATGGTGATTAACTGACCTCTAACAAACAGGAAATTCCACTTTACTGAAACATCAGCATTGTCCCCTGTGATTGCACGAACAGACTTCAGTTCTGTGAAGCCTGACCCATCTGAAACCTCTGAGTATTCAGACTGCTAATTATTCCAAGCTCTGGGATGCACTGGAGCCCTTTGAAAAACAGTGCATGTTCCCTCCAGTCAAAAGCTTAACTTTTCAACACTGATAATCCTTTTGCCACAATCAGCATAACAGGAGGTCTATAAACACAGTCTCTGCTGTACTATAATTGTGAGCATTTCAGGACAGGTACTGGGTCTACATTTCCGAATAACACCTAAAAAAATCAGGGTCCCACTATGACTGGGGGCTCAGCACTACCACATTACAAATAAATAACAATAACTCATTATTGTAAAATAATTGGTTTTGAATTGTGAAGCAAATTCTATACGCAAATCAGACAATTGTACTCCCTGTTGCATGACACAAACACACTAATTCAACCTAAAAGGAAGATATTTAGAAAGCATCTTTGTTTTGAACTCCTATGAAGAAATGGAGCCTGAGATGGCTGCGGTATTACCGCCACTACCATACATGATGTCTCTTATTTTAGCAGCAATTTGACATAACAAGGAAAATGTGTGATCCTCAATAAAAGTATTGTTCTGCTCAAAGTGCACACAACAAAACTGCCTGTGGTACAAATAACATTGACAAAACAAGGCCTGAATTAACCAATTTAATCAGGAGGTGATTGTTTGACAGAAGAGATCATTTAAAAGAAATCTATCCCTGGAGACTCCCCAAACGGCAGAGGAAGTAGAAAAATAACCTAATGAATATGGGCTGGTATGTTGCACAGAAACAGAAGTAAAGTTTGCAATGAGTGTAAAATACATTTAACATACATATATTTTAAATGTCTGCCAAATTTATGCTTGCTGAATTTGTTAAACAGATTAATTATTTTGCTCACAAATAGCGAGCATCATTAATCCACATCACAAAGTGAAACAAACACAAGTCAAAGCAATTACAGTTCTATATGCTAGTAAGTATAATACTTGAAATGTTAACACCATACTTTACCATTCATCATCATCATCATCTATTATTATTATTAATTATTAAAAGCTTATGATTTTCAAGTTCTACCTGTCCTCATGTACAATCTGCATCATGGTATCTAACCAGTCCACAAAATTTATCTTTCTCTTCACTAATACGATGTTGAGTTTTTCTGCAACAGGACCATATTAATAAGCAAATAGACAGATACACTGATTTCTCCTCCTTACGTCCATCTTTCCATCTTATAAATAAACATTTTATATTGAAAGGGCTACATATTTGGAGGTTCATAGACTTAGAGACTTTAAGGTCAGAATGGGCCAGTATCAGATTCCACTCTGACCTCCTTGCAAAACACAGGCAACAAGACCTCACCCACCCATTCCTGTAATAAAACGCCACTCTATGATTGAGTCACTAAAGTCCTCAAATAATGATTTATGAAATAATGAAAATTTTTATTCCATTCTGTAAGTT
Organism: Podocnemis expansa; assembly: GCA_007922195.1. Lineage (NCBI taxonomy): Eukaryota > Metazoa > Chordata > Testudines > Podocnemididae > Podocnemis > Podocnemis expansa. The sequence continues at coordinate 12,181,275 of ML682008.1, forward strand.
GACCCATCTTCAAAGCATCTGACAAAGTGGGATTTTCTCCCACGAAAGCTCATGCGAAAAATAAATCTGTTAGTCTTAAAGTGCCACACGACTTCTTTTTTTTTGCTGGACTAGACTAACACAGCTATCCCTTTGGAAATCTTCCATTCTACTCTGCAGTGATCAGGCCTCCACCTGAGTACTGTGTCCAGTTTTAGGTGTCTCATTTCAAAAGGATGTGGAGAAACTGGAGAAACTCCAGAGAAGGGCAACCAAAATGATTAGAAGTCTGAAACATTTGACCTGAGGGAAGATCGAAAGAGATGGGTTTGTTTAGTCTAGAAAAAAGGAGACTGAGAGGAGATATAATAGTTTTCAAATACCTGAAAGGTTGTTATGAGGAAGAAGGACAAAAATGATTCTCTTCAATCACAGATGATAGGACAAGAAGCAACGGATTTAAATTACAGCAAGTGAGGCTCAGCCTAGACATTAGGAAAAAACTCCTAACTGTCAGAGTGATTAAACACTGGAATAATTTGCCTTGGCGGGTTGTGGGATCTCCTACATTGGAGGTTTTTAAGAGCTGATTAGATACACAACTGCCAGGGATGGTTTAATAGGAGTACTTGGTCCTACTATGAGTGCAGAGAATTGGACTCGAGCTGTCATGGTCCCTTCCAGTTTCTATGATCCCCTTCATAAATTTATCAAGCTCAGTCTTGAAGCTAGCTAGGTTTTTTTGCTCCCCTTGGAAGGCTATCTAACTTTATTTTTTTGATGGGTAGGCATCTGCATCTAATTTCAGTTTCCTGATTGACAGTTTTTTGTTTTTGTGTTCACACTGGTGCTATACTCAATTCCTTTCCCTCTCTGGTATTTATCCCTATGATGTATTTATAGAGATCAATCACAACTCCCCTTAACCTTCTTTTGGTTAGGCTAAACAAGCCAAGCTGTTTAGTCTCCTCTCATAAGGCAGGTTCTCCATTCCATAGATCATCCTTGTATCCCTTCTCTGGACGTGTGTTCTAGTTTGAATTCATCTTTCTTAAATATGGGGGACCAGTACTGTGCACAGTATTCCAGATTAAGTCTCACCAGCACCTTGTATAATGGCACTAACAGCTCCCTATCTCTACTGAAAACACCTCTCCTGATGCATTTTAGGACCGCATTAGCTTTCTTCACAGCCACATGACATTGGTGGCTCATATATCACCCTGTGATCAACCATCATACCCAGGTCCTTCTTCTCCTGTGATTTCCAACTGATGCATCACCAGGTTATAACAAAAATTCTTGTTATTAGTTCCTAAATGCATGACCTTGCACTTTTGACTATTAAATTTCATCCTGTTCCTAATACTCCATTTTACAAGGTTATCCAGATCTTTTAGATGATATGATATCCCAAACCTTCTCTATCGGTTATGTCTACACTTAGAAGTTATTTCAAAATAAGGAGGCTTATTTCAAAAAAAAAAAAAAAAAAAAATTCCTGTCCATGGAGACATTTTGTTATTTAGAATTACGTGTTTCTTTATTTTGAAATAACAAAGCACTATTTCAAAATAATAAAACCTGCTTTTATTTTGAAATAGCGCTTAAATCAAAACTGTTACTTCAAAATAAGCATTTCTAAGCTGTGGGATATGCTTATTTTGAAATAATGGTGCTATTCTTTTACCTGCCTTCTGCTATTTCAAATTAGAGAGTCTAGTGAAGACTTTCTACTTTGAAATAACAACTCCTATCTTATTTTGAATTAGGGTGTCTTCCCTGAACTCCTAATTCAAAATAATAAATTTGAAGCAGTGCTAATTCAAAATAATTACTTTGAATTAAAATCAAAGTAGTTATTTTGAAATAACTATTTCAAATCAATTTTATAAGTGTGGACAAAGCCTATATTGGCAATACCTCCCAACTTTGTGTCATCAACAAACTTTATTAACACATTTCTACCTTCTGTGCCAAGGTCTGTAATAAAAAAGTTAAATAAGATCAGTCCCAAGGCTCATCCCCAAGGAACTCCTTGACAGTTCACTTTTCAGTATGATTCATTGTAATCTCCCCTTTAACCAGTTCCTTATCCACCATTTTATTGTAACATTAATCCCCATCTTTTCCAATTTAACTAATAATTCCTTATGTGGAATTGTATCAATCCCTTACTGAAATCCAAATAAATTAGATCCACCACATTCCATTTGTTCAAAAAATGTGTTATCTTCTCTAAGAGAGAGACCAGGTTACTCTAGCATAATATACCTTTTGTAAAGCCATATTGTATTTTGTCCCCATTACCATTAAGCTCAATATCCTTAGGTTGTGGCAATGTCAATGTCCAAATGACTGTGTTAAATACAGTTCCTGAATTAACTGGTCTCATTACAGATGATGATCTTATAATAGCTAAAATATGATTGCTGACCCCTACCAACCCCTAAACACCTCATCTTAGGAACCATATCAGGCTCAAATTCTAGAAATAAACAACATGCTTTGAAATTCATTAGTCTGCTAGAGTTACTCATACCTAAGACTATGATTTGGCAAAGAGATCACAACACTCACAGTAATCATGAATTTAAGTGAAGCCCATGGTCTCCATAATAGAAACTCCATTGCCCTTTTAGGTAATGCAGCCTAACCCACAATCACTGAAGCACATCCATTCCTCCTTCCCTGGATGGAGAAAGAAGGATAGACAGCCAAATTTTAATTGGCACTGTCACCCTCCCCATATTGCAGAATGATTCGGGTTTGGCACATCCACTCCGCTCTTAACATAGAGGCAGAGAACCAAATTTGATCAGTTTTGAGACCCCACATGCTATATTACATGTCAATCAAATATGGCCCTCAACCCTTCCATTTTAAGCTATTTTTGTATATTATTTAAATTACATAAACTTTTAAGCTGTATATTAACCTCCTATGAGATCCAAACGTTTAAAGGTTCCCCTGCTTTGGGGCAGCATGGCCTAGCAGCCAGAGTCGTCATAAAGGCTCCCCTGCTTTGGGGTAGTGTGGCCTGGTGACCAGAGTTCTCTACTTCAGGGCAGTGTGGCCTAGTGACCAGAATCTTTGGACTCTTCCCTGTGCTGGAGTTTGGTGATGTCCAGTTCCTCTGTCAGTGGGTGGGTGCTTCTTTTGGGGAACACTAGAAGGTGGCTTCCTCCCTGGTCAGCCATCCACCCCGAATGAGCTGGGTGGCTAGCTTTTATACCCTGAGCACGCCAGCAAATGCAGGGGGAGGGGGAAGCTTTAGCCTGTAAGGTTTATCCCTTGCTTTACCAGTGGGAGGCTGATACATTGATAAAGGGAGGTATAAATTACAGATGGCCTCAACCAAAATCACAGATCCCAAAACCACAGATGAGATTCAGGTCTGTTCATTGACTCATTACAGAATAAACTAAAGGGATAATCCAAAATTATGCTGTAGAACAAAATAAGCCTTTTTCTTTAATGCAAAAAATTCATATGCTCATAATGGGCTTATTTTTCAATACCTTTGTTGCTATCGCAAGTACAAAGATGTATCTGTTCCTGCAAATGACGACCCTCCACTCAATTTGAAAAACAAAATCTAAAAGGCTAGAGCAGCTAAACAAACACATAAGAAAGGTAAGATTTGGATTCCTGTTTTCAAAAGCTACTAACTCTTTAAGAAAGGTATTGGCTGAAAACGCTTGTCACTTCAGATCAATTTTCTGAATCTTACTGGTCAGTTCTGTGTCTTCCAAGCTTAAATATTTCACAGAAAAATGTCAGCATAAAGATCTTTCAGTAAATTCAAACCTAACACACGCAGTTTTCCTTTCTGGATTAGTTCTCGGTGTAGGAAGATGTCATACTGAAATACATTCATAACAGCTTGTTCTATATAAAAGTATTTTTAGTATGTGCTCACTTTTCAATGAATACCTTCAATACTACCCCAATGAAAAGCACTATCTTACTTCCTGTCTCCTAAATTACATTCATGCTGAGCTCTGACACACCCCTTTTCTCCTGCCCAGAGGACTTGCAGGTGCACCTTCCTGTTCTCCATTTAGCCCAGTGGTTCTCAACCACTGTGCCAGCACACATTATTGTGTTGCCACACAGCAGTAAGTGTGTCGCAGAGATCTGGGGAGATGGTTAGATTGGGTCTGTGGAGAGTGGGCTGGAGTGCCTGAAGGGTCACAACACGCCACCAAGTGTGTCGCAACCCACAAAAGGTTGAAAACCACTGATTAACTTATTAGCACAGCTGAGCCACAGCAGGGCCACCTGACTGACCACTGCGCCTGATAGGCCAAGGAAGTCAGCAAGTCAAAACAGTCTCTGGCTGCTGAAAGCACATGCCTGCAGCTGTGATCACTCCAGTACCTGCCTGCTTCTGTCTTGTTCCTGCTCCAGTGTGCTCGACTCCTGACTCTGACTTTAGCCACTGTTCCAAGCCACCTCCTCCACTTGTTCCACTACACCTAACTGTCCACATTCTGGTTCATGACATTTTCATCCATTCTCTGCCTTTGCTATGTTTTTCTATCCCTGTTCTCTCTTCATTTTATCCTGTTCTTCTAATTCTATTTCTTATTTTTACTCTCTTTGTATTTGCTCACCTTATACTTCTGTTTCCTATAAGGCTACACAGTGTGTCATTTAACAGAGCTGGACTGCATGCATTTTGTATCTCTCTGTGCACAGCTGGTCTGAGCATCCTGAGAAATAACAAGCTTGGGCTGCTTCAAAGGGTTGCTTCCTCAGCTGTAACCAGAATCAACTACATTAGCTATTCAGACAAGGAGTCCTATGGCACTTTAAGACTAACAAATTTCTTTATTGAATGAGCTTTCATGGGAGAAAATCCTACTTCAGATGCTTACAAGATAGCTTTTATTACCACTACTGAAGAATGACAGGGCAAGTGGTTTTAAATGTAGTAAAACAACTTTATTCACAATCATGCAAATTCATACGCAGTCATGCAGCTTTCCTTACCTCCACTATTCTTCTATATCGGGGCTCAACAAAACTGGCTCACAGCTAGGCATCAGTGGTTCTATTTTAGGTCTCCAGAGGATGCTCCTCCACTGCATTTCCACAGCAAAGCTAGGAGTATGGCAACTGGGTTTTGTCAAGCCCTGTTCTGTGTTCCATGTCCCTATCCTCCATCAGACAGGGAGATATTGCCTCAGATGGTTTAGGTCCTAATTTCCTCAAGAGTAATTTCTCCCATCTACCACTGTAATGGGCAGAGTAGCTGAGTTCTTTTTATTGCCAGTCCTTAAACATGACTGTGGATTTTGGCAGTCCACTATAGCTAGAATTTAATAATTTCAAAGAGCAATACTAGATCCTTTCGTTCAAGCATCTATTTGAGTATGGATCATCTTTTTTTCCCCTAAATGTTCTACTAGGGCAGTATAATAGTTGTTTATGCTGTCCACTGAGAGCAGTTTAACTTAACATGGTGAATTTAACCTATGTCATGAAGCCAGATGCTACAGCAGTGTGTATATTAAATAAATTCTACAGGAAACTAAACAGGAAGAAATGACAATTTCTGGAACTTAGGGAAAGCAACAAAGTAGAATATGAATTAGAATATAATTGAGAATGCTAATGTAATAGAACGTCATAGGATAATGGTCTGCTGCTACTACAAATCATAGAACCATAGAGCACTCAGGAAGTCATTTAACCCACCCTCCAACATTCAGGCAAAACCAAGTATACTGACACTATCCCCGACACGGTGTTTCTTTAACCTGTTCTCAAAAGCTTCCAATTACGGGAATTCCACAGCCCTTTTGGATAACTTATTCCAGTCCTTAACTAGCCTTATACATACAAAATTTTCCTTACATCTTAAATAAATCTCCATCACTGCAGATTAAGCCAACATTAAAGCATTTTTAGAAAAATGTTAAATCAAACCGAAGAGTTCAATTTACAAAGCAGAATATGTTGCATTTATTTTAATACCAAAGGACCTCTAGACATTTAATCATTATGTCTTTTGTACATTGATAAAATAGAATTAGCTGTAATTCTTGCTCTCTGAAGACAGTCCTCGCAAGAGATCGCTATCCGTTACTTTGTGCTTCAAGTGTGTTCCCAGGTGGGAAAAACAAGAGCTCAAAATTCAGAGGTACAGTCCCTGAAGAGAGGTTTCATCAGCCAGTCCTGAAGAAAACTCACAGTGACCGTCATGCCTCCAACAATCCTTTACTTTCTAGGTCTGGGAAAAAGCAAATGATACAATATAAAAGCTACCAAAAGTACGTAATTTAAGATGCTAAATAATGGGTTCTGTGGCATTTCTAAAGACAAAAAAAAAAAAGAGGGTGTTACAGAATCGTCTGTTCTGTGGGTAGAGTGAGAAGCAAGTAGTGAGCTGTTATGATTTAAAGAACTATCTTCAGAGAAGAACAATTACAGGACTATTTTCTCTTGTCTAAGATATCAATAACATCAGATTTCTCCTACTGGAAAAAGCACCAGAGCAGCCTCTCTGAAACCTGGAAAGAAATAATACTTGGAAAACAAAGTTAACTCTTTTTGCTTAAAAAGTCTCCCAACAGGTTACATGTTTATTTGTTGCATGATGCCTTTCAAAATAAAAAGTAGAAACAAGAGACAGACATCAACATTCCAAAATATAAAAGAAAGTTTCCTAGACCTAGGCTACTTATGTAACACCAATAGGCCAAAACTCTACACCTACTTTAAAGACAAGCCCAAATAATAGTGCTTTGCAGAAAACTCCATGTTATGATGAGGCGTTTGTCCAACCTACCCTTCCACCCCTGAACTCAGACTGCAACAGCATTACCTTGCCACTAACCCTTGTGATAACCCACAGTATATCAAGTTTGTATTTACTAAACAAAACACATGCAAAGTTCAAGAAACAGTGGAACATCTTCTGTAGTAATGTAGAAAGAATTACACAGAAAGAAAACTTCTTTATGAAGAAATGAAATGCCTCAGTGAAAGAATATAAACTGAAATTTATTAGAATACCAGGTAGTTGGGATAACACTGAAAAAGTATTTCTTTGCTTTTTTAAGGATACAAGATTGGGTGAGAGAATATCAATTTTTCTTTTCAAAAAATACTGCTATAGGTGGTGGTCAGACCCTCACGTGCTGAGGCTGCTGTGCCACAAAACGACAAAAAGAAAAAGAAGCTGCAAGGAAGAACTTTGTTGTCATTCACTAGAGAAAAGGAGAATCGGTAACAGAAAAGGAAGAGCAAGCCCTGAGATCCTGTCTTGGAATACAGACTGGCAAAGACTCAAGAGGGGCTGAAACAGTGATAGGAAGTAGAGGAAGCTTTAAGGATAAACCATAGGGGAGCCAGAAGATAGGAAAGAAAGGTAGGAAGGAGCCGAGAGAAATAGCAATCAGGTCTGAATTTGAGAAGACTATGGTTACTGGGCACAGAGTCCCTGTTAAACTAATGGAGATACCCAGGCTCCCCTACCAGCCCCAGAGGAAGTGTCACAGACTGAACAGAAGACTGCCTGACACAGTTTGTCCAGCAGGACTTTGATACCCTAGAAGGGGACGACTACAATGACTCTGGCTTTGACAAGAGCAAACACTGAGTAATGAAGAGAGTGTAATCTGACCAGTGGTTAAAGTACAGGAGAACGCCCCTGAACAGCATTCCGGCGCCTCTAAAAATAGGGGAGTGCACCGGAATGCTGTTTTTCAGGGGCCCCAAAAAATACATGAACATGCTGAAACACAGCATTCTGGCGTGTTTCCCCCAGGCTGGCCAAGGGAAGGGGCTGTGGGCTAGGGTGAGCCCAGTCACCCTTCCCCTCCTCTCCCAGTGCCTGCGCCAGCCCTGCTCCTTCCTGCTGGGCCCAGGCGGCACACATGGCCGAGACCCAGTCTCCAGCCCATGCCCTCTCTCACCAGTGCCACAGCCCCCCTGCGCCCAGCCCAGCTTCTTGGTCACATTGGCAAAACAGGTAAGAGGGTTGGGGACAAGGAGGCAGCCGGTGGGGAAAGAGGGAGGGGGTGGGAAGAAAGGGTCGGGGTAGTGAGCTAGGGAAGTGTGGAGAGGGTTTGGAGGCGGAAAGTAGTGGAGTGAAGATGGAGGACCCGGGTTGGGGGGTTAGGAGGGCTGGAGTGGGGACATGGTGGCAGGGAGCTTAAGGAATGGGGATTGGGGCTGAGGAGGACATGGGAAAGCAGGGATCTGATGGGTGGCAGGCATTTGCGGGTCAGTAGCTGGGGTGGCGGGCAGGCATTTGCAGGCAATAGCTGGGATGGGGGTAGGTATTTTGGAGGGCAGTAGCTGTGGTGTGTGAAGGGGTCACAGAAATTTAGGAGGGTTCCAGGGCCCATCAAATTATACTTTAACCCCTGTATCTGACTCCAGAGATTGGGCATCAGACAATGGAATGAGAAACCACAGTGGCAGGTGTCAGACTGGTCACAAGCTAAGTTACTTGGGTGGGTCACAAAGAAGCACCGCAGTAGCGAGTGGTAAATTCTGTGGCAGTGCCTTTTATAGAAAATCAATACAGTCCACAGAGCAACAGCACACAGATCTGTCTGATGTCTGAGAAAGGCATGACCATTTTCCAGTCTAAGGCCTCCACACAAGAATTTTTTGTACATGAGCCTGGCTTGCCCAGTCACATTGCTTTCCTGATTGAGAGATAACTAGGACATAAGTCATACTCACCTATGCAAAGCCTCCTGTCTCAGGAATCACAAGACTTCTTTATAAAAACTGTGTTGCTTTGACGTCCAAAAAGTTATTTGCATAAGGTTTCTTAAAAAATAATATCAGAAACATTAAAACTTTTGTCTACCTTGGGGAAACTTAGCAAATGTGATTCCTCTTTTGGTAGGGATCATACTGAATGTCCACCTCACGTGCAAAAGGAAGCATCCTAGAATTCATTTTACACCTTTGTCAAATGTCAAAAATGGGATGTGTGGCATTAAGTTTAGTTTTCTGTGAAAGCTCTACTAGCTTATGTCTGCATTAGACTGGTATAGAAATGGATGTTTTATTCCAAACTGAGAGTTGGTTCTGTGCTAGTGACCCTGCGTAACACTTACTCACTAAATGCCTTAATTTCTTATCTTCCAAGTGGAAATGATGACTTTTACTAAGCTTTTTGAGATCTACACAGATGAACACATACTAAGTAAAATGTAAAAACAAAATTATAGATATTATTAATACAGACTACTTATTACAGGCACAAAAAAACAATTTAAAGCATTTGAATTAAAATTCAAGTTGGGACACAATTAAACACTGTCTTGTTGATTGAAATCTTAGGAAAAAAGGTAAACCATTCAAGACCAAAGTCAAATAAGTTTGCTCGCTACAGTCAGTCAAAATTAGTACAATAACATCCAGATTATAAGCACATCTAATCAGATCAGTTATGTACTGGATCTGTTAAATTATCAAAAGGCTTGATTTTGATTTTATATCACCAATAAACAAATAATGAAATAGCTAAACCAGAACTAGGTTGATGCTAGAATAATCCATTATGCTCTTATATTTTAGACATACATGCAATGTTTTAGCTACCTGTAAGCTGTCAATAAAAGCTCTATAAATAGAGATAACTCAAGACTTGCTTTTTCTGATCACTGCCACAATGGTGAAGAAAACTAAGAGTTCTCAGTCAATTTTATAACACCCACTAGCAAAAGTGACATATGGGAGAAATTAGAGGTCTCATTCAAATTATGCACTGTTTTAAAATTGCCTTTCCTAAACCTGACCCAGAAAAAATTTTGTGCGCCATTTCCTACTATTAGCTTGATAAGACAATATTTTAAACAATCCCTAAGCAACCTCTTCGGTGATCTAATTTATTAAAATTAAAATTAATTTTCTCTCATTGTTCTTCTGCCATTAAAATTAAGTCGTGTCCTATTATACCATCTGGAGTTGTCACATGATATTGTAGACCTGTCACTTTGAGTGCTCTACACTAAGCCACCAGGGCAAAAATCACAGAGTTCAGATCTGATCTTTTAAAACAGGGCATCAAAGTGACAGCCCACGGGCTGGATCTGGCCCACTAAGTGCTCTAATCCAGCTCTTGGAGCTGCCTCCCATTCCTCTGAGTCGCCTCTGCAGCCCCTCTGCTGCCCTGAGCCCTGCTAGGAGCAGTGAGAGACGAGTTGCCAGTCCCTCCTCTCTGCAGCACCTAGCCAAAGCAGACAGGGAAATTTTGACCCCTCCCTCACTAGGCCAGGCAGCATGGTCTGCACTGCAGACTGCAGTAAGTAGGGAACCCAAGAGGGAGAGAAGGAGCTGGGGTGTCATTCCTGGATGATTGGGGATGTTGTTTTATTGTTGGAAACCTGCGGAACTAGTTTTCAGTTCTGCTCTAATAAAGCCACACAAATGAGCTCCAGTATCTACTGCTTTTTCTTCAAATAATAGACTCTATGCAACAATTGGCAATGAGGATGGGATGGAGTTGGCCATCCTCAATAACCCTGGCAACTAAGGAAAACCAGAACTCAATTTATGGAATAAAACTTTTATTTACTGCTTGCCTGAGTGGTGGGTTGTTATTCTGAAAGGCTGATCTGTTTGCCTAATGGCCGGCTGGCTGTTCTGAAAGTGAATCTGCCTGCTTTAAGTACAGGTGAAGAGATAAACCATAATCACAAGAGAGCAGCATGGCTTCACCTACTGCGCCACCACTTGAAACATCTGAGGAATCTTCTGATCTGTGGAGGAGATATACAGCCTGATTTCAGAATTTTCTAAGAGCAAATGATAAAAAGGGGCCAGTTTTCCCAATGATTATTGCAGCTAAGACTTATAGTTTGCTATGTGATTTACTTTATCGGGAGAAGCCAGAACAAAAACCTTATACTGTGACCTAGGGGAAGTCCTGGGAGCACATTTTCCCCCAAAATTATTAGTAATTGCAGAGAGATACAAATTTTTACCAGAGGACCCAAGGTGAAGGTGACTCAGTTGTACAATTTATAGCAGCTCTGAAAAAGCTGGTGGTAAACTGTGACTTCAAGAACATGTTAGATGAACTGCTGTGTGACAGTCTGGTGGTGTGTGGCCTGCACAGTGAACCAACATGAAAACGTCTATAACCACAGCTCAACTCACCTTGCAGAAGGCTGCTGAGATTGTGATCTCTATGCAAAGCATCAGCCAAGACATGCAACAAATCAGAGCTGGAAAGCACAAGGTATCCTCAGAATCTATCCATGGAGCACTGGGGGGATAGGATTCTTACCAGTGTGGAAAACCAGGTCATCATACATTGGAGTGCTGGTGTAAGGAGCTACTGTGTTGACAATGTGGCCAGAAAGGGAACATCAAATATGTCAACATACAAAAGAAGGATGAGACCGACAGAAGAGGCAGACCAGTAAAAAAAGGAGCCAAAAGAGAAAATTTACGTACAGTAGATTGGACACAGGTTGATCAAAATGACACTCGCCTAGAAGATGAAGCGTCACTCCACATTTTAGCTACGGCCAGTGGTTCACATGGATTCTGTGTGACGCCACTATTGGAAGGTAAAACTGCATACATGGAACTGGACATTGGTGCAGCAGTTTCTCTAATGCTGAACACCTTGTATGAGGACTGAAACCATCTTTCACTTAAGCTAACAATAGTTGTTCTGTACACTGGAGAGACTGTCCCCATGTTGGATACTACTGATGTGAAAGCAGACCACAATGAACAGATTGCTAGGCTGCCATTGTTTGTGGTGAAGGCTGATTACCCAGTTCTAACAGGAAAGTCTTGGCTTAAGAAGACTGAACTCAATTGCACAGAACTATACAAAACGACTTCAGAAGAATCAGGCCTGGCAGCGATACTAGTGAAACATGCTGCCATTTTCAGAGAGGACTTAGGCAGCATGAAGGGAATCATTGTGAAGTTAAATATTAAGCCTAACTGCCAATCAAACTGTTAGAAGGCCAGAACAGTGCCATTTCCCATCTAACCCAAGGCTGAAGCAGACTTAGAGCATCTAGTCAAGGATGGAGTCTTACTACCAATTACTTACAGACAGTGGGTGACACACATCATTCCAATAGTAAAAAAAAGATGGCTTCCATTCAGATTTGTGGAGACTTCAAGGTCACCGTTAACCCCGTGTTACATGCAAAGCAGTACCTCCCCTTCCCCACATCGAGGACATCTTCACTGGTATTGGTGTGGGACAAAAATTCAGCAAGATTGATTTGAGTCAAGCATACTTACAGATGCATATTGATGAAGAATCTCAAGAGCTGCTGACTATTGTAACATACAAGGGGCTGTACAGATATTACTGCTTGCCTTTCAGAATTACTTCATCTCTGGCTTTGTCCCAAAGGGACATGGACCAAATTTTGAACAGCTTATCAGTATAGTGCTATCTTGATGACATTCCGGTCCCTGCTAAGAATAACGCTATAAAGACTGTAAGAGTATGGCCTATGAGTCTGCTGAAACAAATGTGGATTCTTTCAGACCCCTGTTGAATATCAGACAAATTATCAATGCTGCTTGTCCCCATAAGTCTACTGCTAAAGTAAGGGCTATCATGGATGCTCCACCCCTCAGAACATGAGCCAGTTTTTCTCTTTTTAAGGTTATTGAATTATCATGGCATGTTTATTCCACAGTTAGCAACACTGAAACTTTGACATGAGCTCATTGATCAGGATAAGGGCTGGAAGTGGACCAGAACTTAGCTAAACACACAATGATAAACTCAAGGTTTCTGACACATTATGATCTGTCCCTGCCCCTACAGCTGGCCTGTGATACCTCCCCTTGTGGAGTAGGGGCAGTATTAACATGCTACGCTTTCAGAAGAGGAAAGACCCATCACTTTTGGCTCACACACTTTGAACAAGGCAGAAGTTACTTATGCCCAAATCAAATGTGAAGCACTGAGAATTGCTTTTGGCATCTGTAAATTTCACAAGTACCTATTTGGAAGAAATTTCACACTTCTCATGAACTATTGACTTCCGGCACCCATCTCGGGACTGCATGCAGGCATCCCACAATTAGCTCCTGCTCATATGCAACAATGGGCATTGTTACTTTCCAGATGCAAGTACAAGATCAAGTACCAGAAATCTCTTCACATTACAAAACGGATAGTCTTTCAAGACTACCTTTACTCATATCCCATCCCAATGGGGGTCAGGAAGGAATCTTTTACTTTGAGTAGGTGGAAACCACACCTGTCATTGCTACCCAAGTAAACTGAGTAACACATGTTGACCCAGTACTGTCACAAGTTACAGACCTAGTGATGCATGGCATTGCTCTACCTGACTCCTGGGTCCCACCTGATCTCCTTCTCTACCTGTCCAGGAGAACAGAGTTATCAACCCAGTCTGGGTGTCTGTTGTGGGGTATATGTGTGTCATTATCCTACCTTCACTGAGACCACATCTGTTGGAGCAGTTTCATTCAAGTCACTGTGGCATACTACACATGAAAGAAATTGTACAAAGCTTTTTCTGTTGGCCGAGTTTAGATAGGGCCATTGAAGACACGGAAAGGGCTTGTATTTCATGTCATGCTATCAGGAATGCAACTCAGTTGGCTCCTCTTCACCCATGGGACTATCCTGAAACACCATGGCAACATTTCCGTGTTGATTTTGCTGATCCATTCAAAGGGAACACATTCTTAATTGTTGTTGATGCCCATTCTAAATGGCTGGAAGTCTCTATAATGTAGTGCACTACCAATGAAAGCACTATCCAGAATCTACGGGCTTTTTTAGTCTTTATAGCATTCCACAACAGCTGGTGAGCAACAACGGGCTGCAGTTCATCACTCAGGGTTTTGAAAATTTTATGAAGGCAAAAGGAATACATCACATCAGGTCGGCACTGTATCATCCATCCACCAATGGACTAGCTGAAACATTCATACAAACTACAAAATAAGCTCTAAAAATCAGCAAAACAATGTTCAACCCTTCAGAAGCATCTGGACAATGTATTATGTTCCTACAGAACACTCCTCAGGCTACAACTAAAGCATCTACAGCTTTCATGATGATGGGATGACATTTGCATACTTGCTTTCCCATTTGCTGAAGCCACCAGAAATGCGACAAGTCTGACAATGCCACCAGCAAAGCCAAGTCGACGGGTGTACACAGAGAACAAAGGAGTGAATCTTCAGTCTGGGACAGCGCGTCCTTGCTAGAAACTATGGTTCATGAGCGAAATGGGTCCCTGTTATAGTCATCGCCCAAATGGGACCTGTTTCCTATTCTGTCCAGACAGCAGACAGTCTGACTTGGCAGCAGTATGCAGATCAGTTGCTGCCCAGCCACACCTGTCCAAAGGACATGTCTCTGACTGACCTACCTCATTCCACTGCTATAGATGATTCCACTGCTATAGGTGATATACTTTTGCGTCATGAGTCAGCTGTTCATGTCTTTTCTGCTCCACCTCTGGCCTACCACCCTGCTCAACCAGATACAACAGCAGCAGGTGTGGGGCCCTGCAAGGGGAAGGTGGGGGTTCAGAGTCAGGCATGGGCTACAGGGACCCCCAGTGGCGAGAGGGGGAGCACAGCCCAGAGCTGGACACAGGCCACAGTTCCACATAGTGGAGGAAGGACCTGGAATTGGGCACAGGTGTTGCAGCAGGGTCTCCCGGACAGGAGCCAGAGCAGGGCAGACTGTGCATGGTCCCCCAGCACCATGCCGGGGATCAGGTTCGGGGCCAGAGAGTGGGGGGGTGGGGAGGGACAGACTAGTTGGGCCCTGGAAATGAGTAAGTGTCATGGATGTGGGGAGCTTGTGTCACAGGGGGTGATGGATTTAAGAGGTTAGCTGGCTGGGGGAGGTGCTATATTTGGAGAGCAAGTATGCCCAGGGGGCAAGCATTATATGGATAGTGAATGGGGTGGGGGGTGGGGTTGGGGCCCAGAGCTGTGCCTGAGTGTTTACCCCAGGGGGTAGATTGAGCCCTTTGAGCCAGCAGGTGAGCCACCCCACAGGGGGGCTGAGGAAAGGGTCAGGGAACCCATGTGGTATTGTGCCAGGAAGGGGTCGGGGAGTTTGTGCGGACACAAGGTCCTCATCAGGTGACCCACCCTCCAATGTGGTCCACCTCTGCTTTAAAATATTCCTACCATATTTAACACTTACCACCTCCTTCCTCTATGCTGCATATCTTTGGAATCTACTTTCAAGAATGGCTTTTTCAAAATTACATTAAAGAAATGAACATCTGAGGAAGAAACGAACTTCTGTGTCCAAGCCTATACTACTACTCTTCACAATACTGATTTCTACAATCCTATCACATGGTTATACCACCTCAAATAAAGAACTCTGTAAAATTAGGAATTACTGCAGTCCCCAGAGTTAAATTAACCCAATAAAAAAAAATGGCAAATTCAGCCCTGGAATAACAATCCAACAAAGTCAGAGACCACTATGCTGGCTATCCAGCATAACTGAGATACCTAAAACAGAAAAATCAAATCTCTTAAAACCCAAGAATCAAAATTTATCAATATCAAATTAATAGTCAAATAACAGGTTATATATTCATATCCAATGCTTGCTTCAAGTTCTAAATACAAAAATAGAGCAATGACAGAGTCTATAGATTTTCTGTTTTCCTAGCCACACAGCTCTGGAATAATCTCCACAGCAACGCAGCTCCCTCTCATACACAAGTTCCAAATACAAAGATAGTGTAATGAAAGGTCTATAGATTTTTTTTTTTCCAAGGGGGCAAATTTCAACCATAGCCCTAGGTTAATCTCCTCAGCAGTGCGGCTGCTTTACAAATGTAAGTCAAATCCACAGCAGAACTGACTCAAAGCCCGGATGCTGCCAGAGAGCAAACTCCATGTCATAAATCTCTGAACATGTGCTTTTACAAAATCTCCACCTTTGCTGATCAAAACCCATTAATTGTTTAGTTATTTTATTAAAAGCCACTATTAAATTCCATTTACAAAACTAAAACTAAGATAACCATTCTACTAAAAGATTTCTTCAACAATGCAGTAAAAAAGGTGAAACCAGTATGTTCCTGTTATCCCACACATCTGCAAGCTGCTTCAGATAAATCAGCTCTTATCTCAGCAACAGTCAGTCAGTCAAATATAGTTCTCAATTCTCTTTGCATGGGGGCTCAAAAATAAAGTCTGAGAATTTTCCAACTGCTATCCACTCTTATTCACACAGGACATAAGCAAAAACAATCTTTAGAAACAAAATCCAAAGTTATCCTGTCCTATACTTTACACAGAAAATGAAACCTGTAAGAACGTAGAGCAATTTCAGACAAACTTTGTAATTGAAACTACTGCAGTATTTTATAATTTACTAGATTCCTGATTTTATGAATAAAATGTGCAAAATTAAGACCAGAAATAAAAGGAAAACAGTAAAAGGGGACACTTACTCTTGAGATAAAAGGCCATTACAATATTTTCATCATCATCTTGCAAATACAAGACAGTCTGCACAATGGGCACTTTCAGTATGAAAAGTGATGACAACTTCAGCCATGGGGTTTTTTAGTCTGTTTGTATAGAGGATAGAGGATTAAAAAATGTTCTTTGCTCAACTGTGAAAGCAACTTTCTTTTAATCACTTGTACTTTTTTCCAGCTTTCACCTTACATACTGGTTTATTCATTTTTTGGAATAATAAAAGATTAATAATGGAAACTGCCACAGGACTCCTTACTTTGTTTTGCTAAAATAAACTAACATGGCTACCTCTCTGGAACTTATTTCCAAGTGTTTCTTTCATGAAGGTCAGACAGAATATTAAATAGGAAAATTTCCTTTGAAGTCAATTCTATTTGTTTACTATTAGTCTTGGTTTTAGGCCTCTCCCAACTATTTTTGATTTCATTATGCTCATCATTCAAGAGAAGGCCTGAAGTGTTCATCTTCCTTCACCTTTCCAGATCATGTCTTATAATTACATAGAATTAACTATTATCATGCAAAAATTGTTTTCGTTAATTAAATGTTTTACATATTACAGACTAAGTAACAGTCTTTCAAAATGTTGCAAAAACATGTGCATACATGAAGACTAAGAAATGGGAGGAAAAAACAATTTACTGTACACTGGCAAGAAACAAAGTTATTTGGTTCACCAAAAGGGGGAGGGGGGATACCAGCAACAGAACTCCAATTGTAAGACATAAGCTTGAGCCATATAATCAATATGCACAGATCTTTCTACTGTTGTATAGGAAAGGTGAGAGGCTGTCAGTCTGTTATAAGTAGTCCTGAAACTCTTCTGATGTTAATTCATTTCAAATCTTGGATAACAAATAGTAGTGCACCTCACCAAAATTGCTAACAACCTACTCTTTGTGTTCAAGGACTGTATGTAATCTAACAAGAAAAATTAAAATAAAAGTAGTTCCAATTTGACTTATATCCAGAAGGTATTCAAGATACCATTGCACTGGGTGTGGCATAAGAACCTAAACACAGCGGAACATCTTATTCCCTGACCTTGCAAAAATTTATGTACATCAAAGCATGTGAATGTTCTCATGCTTCAAGTTAAACGGGATCAGGACCTTAGCCTGCTGCCTGTGTTTTTAGCACCATTCATAAACGTGATTATTCCACAGCCCTAAAGAAACATTTATTGTTTTTAGCTTCTCAGTTTCTTTTAATCGCTATAGAATGAAAAACTACCAATGAGGGCTTCTCAGACTTCCCACTATATTTATTACACTTACAGCTGCAAGGAAGCAGAAACTAAACCAATATCTATTATTAAAGGCTCAAATTTAAATGTTAAGATTTATCCAAAAGAACAGGCAATAGGTGTAGAGATTCCCCTCGCTAAGAACCTTTCTTTATGCCACATATGCAGAGGGTTAGAAGATCTGTATACATCTTCCAGGGCCTCCACCCTATATCAATAACATTCTCCCAATCAATCATATTCTATATAATTTTTCAACTGTGTTTTAATGTAATTGTTTAATTGTAGATAAAAGACAGTTACTTACCTGTACTGGTGCTTTTGAAAACACGTTGCTCATGCCCATTCCAAGTTAGGTGTGTGTGCACACCACGTGCAGGAGTATTGGAAGCTATTTCCCCAGCAGTATTGATTGGGTTGTATGGATGGACAACCAAGTTGCTGTCCAACATATCTCTTAAAGAGACACGTATTACAAAAACTGTAGAAGAGGTCTGCACTCTCGTGGAGCATGCAGACACTGACGGTGCTGGCTTTTGAGCTAGATTACAGCATGCGCAAATGCAGAAGGAGATCCATAAGAAAATCTTCCGCGATGCCTTTCTTGCTATCCACTACCACTATAAAGAGCAGAGTCAAATTTCAAACAACTTAGTTCATTCAATATAAAAGGCTAAGGCCCTTCTGACATCCAGAAAGGATAATCTCCTGTCTCTGTCCGTACTGTGTGGTTTGGAAAAGAATACTGGAAAGATTTCCTGATTTACATTAAATTGGGAAACAATGTTGGGTAAGGAGCTGAATTGGGGGGAGGGGGGCATAACTGCAGCTTGCCCTTATGAAACACAGTGCAAGGGGGCTCTTAAGTCAGTGATTTAGCTCTGATACCCTTCTTGTCAACATGATTGCTACCAGTAACATGACCTTCCCTGGCAGATACATTATGGAATATGATACTAACAGCTCGAAGTGGGGGAAAGGGCAGGCATTAGTTTATTAAGCACCAAATTGAGGTCTCAGGCCAGAGTAGGTCTGCATCTTGTTAGATACAGCTTCTCGAGGCCCTTAAGAAAGCACGACACAATAGGGTTCGTAAACAATGACCTGCCTCCCGCCCCTGAGTGGAATGGTAATACAGCTGCCAAGTGGACCTTTACAGATGCAACAATCAGACCTGTCTGTTCAAGATGAACAAGACAGTCCGGAATTAAAGGAAGAAGTACCTGGGTCAAAGGTGTGTCCTTGCTCACCCTGAAAACCATATCCATTTAGCTAGGCACATCATTCTGGTGGGTGGCTTCCTGCTGCTCAGCAAGACCTCGCAGACTGCTGTGAGCATTTTGCCTCCCTGGCGTTTAGCCACCCACCCTCCAAGCTGTCAGATGAAGTGTCTCTAGACTGGGGTGAAGTTCCCCTTGGTTCTGAGTCAACACTGACAGCTGCATAAGCATCATGAACTAGTGCTGCCTGGGCCATGCTGGGGCAAAGAATATAAATGATGTTTTGCAAGACGTTTATAAAGGGTACATATGCAACCTAAATTTTGTCCTGTTGTGCTTATTCAACATAATGTAGGCTTTAATTATGAGATCACAACTTCATGCATATGATGAAGTGCATTGCAGCCCATAAAAACTTATGCCCAAAGCAGTTCATTAATCTTTAAGGTGCCACAGGACTTTTATTGTGATCATACACTGTAGTCTCAAATACAATTTTCTCCAACTTTGGAGCACTTCATAAACTTGTCATTTTTTTCCATTTATTTTTATTGTCCTACTAGCCCTGCATATATTTATTAATATTTTACATGGTGTATTTGCTTTGTTATTTTAATATTCTTTCAGTATGTAAGTACCATACAGTTTCTTTTCAACTATCAGCCTTTTCAGCAAAGAATTCTTAGGTATAATTCAAAAAATGAGGTAATAAACAACAAGGCTAGTTTACTTTGAGCACACATCTGCTGGCATATACAGGCCATGTAACTTTGCAACAGAATTAGCTTAATAATTAATGTCCCATCAGTGAAGTATCTATCATAAGCCCATTTTTAGTTAAAATCTTCTTCCAAAGATTTCTGATCTATTTTTTATTTTCCTAATGACTTGATTTATTACAACTGGGTTTTCAAGCCACAGTATGCACTACAAAACTAGCAACATGGAAGGGCATAGACACAGGAGCTTTTGGATTTCTGCTCAGTCATAGCCTGTAGATGATATCTTTACATAGGTATCAAAGTATCCAGTACCATATAAGTTTAGCTTTTGTCCTATTAAGAAAGATGCAGGAAGCAGTTGAGTACTGGAAGTATACAATCTGCATGCAGGATGAGGAAAACTAGCCCAGATACTGTAGTTTATATTCTAACATGAACTGCATGAAGTGGCCAGATATTTTAAAACTTAAAAGCTTTATCAGCTTAGGACAAATGAAGGATTCAGCTTTTGTATGTTTAAAGGTCTGTGCTAAGAGGAGTTGGAAGGAAGGTACATGATGGGAAATGCGAGAGTTGGTAGGTAAAAGGACAGTACTCTAGTAGAAGAGCAAGAAGGAGATTCAGATATTGTTCATTTAATGTCTGTTTTTACAAAATAGAATTACTCATTCACCATTCAAGGTCTCCTGAAAACAGGGGTGTCAAACTCATTTGCTATGGCAAGCCAGATTTAAGTTTATTGGTAGGCCATGCATACCACAAATCAAAATCCTAGGGCACTCTCTCTATTAGGGATAGAGTCTATGTTCCCCCTAAGCTGTGCACATGTGCATGCACACAGAGGCTGTGAAACCTCCACACAAAACAAAATGAAGTGTGCGCAAAAAAGTCAACAGTGCTAATATTTTTATGCTACTTTAAGTAAGTACTTTCAAATAGCATGTTTCAAATAAGGTTTTGTAATTTATAAAATCATTTCCATCACCATATCAAAACAAAATTTAGATATTATTTGCATCATACACATTTACTTCATTGCATTCACAAGTTTGACCACAATCACTGGTGTGCACACAGATTTGAACACTGGTTCCAAAATTTTGAACAAAAGAATTTTTTTGCACACACAGCCTACGAAAAGTTAGAGGGAACACTAGAGAGAGTTTGGTCCCATGGAACGCAGTCATGGCCTGGATAGAAGAGATCCGCAGGCTGGATACTGGCCTGCAGAATGCATGTTTGACACCCCTGACTAAAAGATAACCACCTCTATTGAATCATCTGTTCAAGAAGATATGTGTAGAGATTCTACTGTTCTAGTCCGGATTGAACTTCTTTTCCCTAATTATTGCCTCTTGGTTTCAACAGTAATGAGGTAAAAATGTACAGGCTATTCCAGGGGTGGCCAAATTTATGAAACTCAAGAGCCACACAAGTTGATTATTAAACCTTCAAGAGCCGCACTGAGGCCTACAGCCCTATACTTTTACCTACTCCAAAATTACTAAGTTTAAAATTCATTGCACATTTTAATTTGATCATAAAAAGAGGACAAATATTGATCCTACTAATGTCAAATTCTAATACTTAAGATTACCATGAAAATTAGGCCTATAAAGTAAAAACGTAGCTGCTGCTCGATGTAGAAGACTGCGGGCTAGTGGCGAGTTTTAAAAAATCTTGACCATGCTGCACTTCTCCCCGCCATCCCCCGACCATGCCGCACTTCTCTCCACCATCCTGACCCCCTCCTGAACTCCTAGGCTGGGGCTGTTTTCCCAAATTGATTTGCTGATGTTCTTCCAGGACCCACAATTTTTCATTCAAGAGCCACATGTGGCTCCCGAGCCACAATTTGGCCATGCCTGGTCTATTCTATACATTTTTTCCCCCCAATTATCTGCATTTTCCTTATCTTTTTAATTACTCTTGCAATTTCAACATTATAGAATACAGAAACAACAAAAATGTAAACAAGCTATTGGAAATGTCAAGAAAAAATCTTCCCCTAGTAAGAATGTCATGAGATTATTTTATTTCTCTGTACAATATTTATCCTCATGTTGGGTTTTGATTCTTGGTTTGCTTTATTATGCAATTATTTCTCTTTATTTTTTCATAATTAAGATGCTTAAGTTCAAGATGATGGTGGCTGTTTAATTAACAGCAGAGAAGCAGATTGCGCAGGCAGGAAGCTAGGAGTTCCTGAATTTAATCCCAGATCCTTGACAAGCAAACTGTGACACCATGTAACTTCTGTTTCAGTTTCCTCTGTTGTAAGTCAGGAGTAATACAGACTCACCTCCCTCACATGTTTTTGAAGATTACTCAGTCTTTGTACAGTGGTTTAAAGGTATGCATTGCACTTCATGCTTTTACTTGAAGACGTCAAAGGATAGAAAAAAATGGTAAAAACCACAAACATTTTACAGAGAAGGAAACAGAGACAGAAGCATTAAGGCCTTGTCTATCATTAAAAATGAGAATGACCTAACTACATTCTGACCTCAGAAATATAAAAAATTCACACCACTGAGTGCTGTGTTTAAGTCACTCTAACCACAATAAAGACATTGGAGAAAGTATTTGCATGGCCTTAGGCAATGTTAACACTACAGGCACTAGAGAAT
Source organism: Podocnemis expansa (assembly GCA_007922195.1). Classification (NCBI taxonomy): domain Eukaryota; kingdom Metazoa; phylum Chordata; order Testudines; family Podocnemididae; genus Podocnemis; species Podocnemis expansa. The sequence continues at coordinate 12,203,539 of ML682008.1, forward strand.
CTCTGTTCCAAAGGAATAGCTGTGTTAGTCTAGTTCACGGGGTCTCAAACTCAAATCACCAAGAGGACCACATGAAGACTAGTTGAGGACCGCATGTCTAGTACATCAGCCCGAGGGCCACACCACTGAAACCTTTTCATACAACAAAATTGCAAATATAGGTAATGATAGTGTCTTTGCGGGCCACAGGAAGCAGATTTAGGGGCTGCATGCAGCCCACAGGCTGCGTATTTGAGACCCCTGGTCCAGCTCAGCAAAAGAAGCAAGAGTCCTGTGGCACTTAAAGACTAACAGATTTATTTATTGCATGAACTTTTGTGGAAGAAACAAAGTGGGATTTTTTTCTCACAAAAGCTCATGCAATTAATAAATCTGTTAGCCTTTAAGTGCCACAGGACTCCTTGCTTTTTGAGAGAGCCCATGTAGTTTTTTCTCTGCAACTCACCTGCCTCTGAGTGGCAGTAGCCAGTTCTAATTCTTTTACTAACCTAGCTATGTCTCCACCAGGGGTTAGAGGAGTTTAACTACAGCACTCAGAAGTGTGAATTTTTCACACCTGAGCAACTCACCAAGATGAACTAACTTCCGAATGTAGACCTCAATAAATCCATAAAATCATAGAAACTGGAAGGAACCATAAGAGGTCATTGAGTCCAGTCCCGTGCACTCATGGCAGGACCATGCCATCCCTGACACACTTAAAAACTTCCAATGATGGAGATTCCACAACCTGCCTGGGTAACTTATTCCAGTGGTTAATCACCCTAACAGTTAGGAATTTTTCCTAATATCCAACCTAAACCTTCCTTGCTGTAATTTAAACCAATTGCTTCTTGTCCGAGCATTGGTGGTTAAGAATAATTTTTCTCCCTCCTCCTAACAACCTTTTAGGTACCTGAAAGCTGTTACCCTGCCCCCCTCTTTTTCAAAGTAAACAAACACAGCTCTTTCAATCTTCCCTCATAACTCCAATGTTCCAGACCTCTAATCATTTGCACTTCTCTGGACTTTCTCCAGTTTGTCCACATCTTTCATGAAATGAGGCATGCAGAACTGGAAACAATACTTCAAGTTGAGGCCTAATCAGCGTGAAGCATAGTGGAAGAATTACTTCTTGTGTCTTACTTACAACGCTTCTGTTAATACCTCCCAGATGTATTGATTATCGTTGATAAAAATATTGACCAGAACTGGACCCAAACCAATCCCTGTGGTACCCTGTTCGTTATGCCCTTCCTGCCCAACTACTCTCTGGAAGTGGTTATCCAACCAGCTGTGCGCTCATTTTTAGTAGCTCCATCCAGATTGTATGTCCCTTATTTGTTAATGAGAAGGTGATGCGAGACCATAACAAAAGCCTTACTAAAGTCTAGAGATATCATATTTACCACTTCCCCTCTATCCACAAGGCTTGTTACCACATCACAGAAAGCTATCATGTTGGTCTGACACTATTTTTTCTTGTCAAATCCATGCTGACTATCACTTAACACAGTATTCTCTTCTAGATGATTGCTAATTGAGTCCTTAATTATTTCCTCCATTACTTTTCCTGGCACAGAGATTAAACTGACTGGTCTGTAATTCCCTGGGCTATCCTTATTTCCTTTTTATAAAAGGGCACTATATTTGCTCCTTTCCAGTCCTCTGGGACCCCTCCAATCTTCCATGATTTTTCAAAGATAATAGTTAACGGCTCAGATATCTACTGAGTCAGCTTCTTGACTATTTTAGGCTGCATATCACCAAGCTCTGGTGACTTGAAGACATCTAACCTGTATAAGTAATTTTTAACTTGTTCTTTTCCTACTTTAACTTCTGATCCCATCCCATTTTTACTGCCCTCCCCTATGTCAGGCATCCAAATTGCCACCAACCTTCTCAGTGAAGACCTGAACAAAGAAATTACTTAGTTCCTCTGCCATCTCCACATTTTCTGTTATTGTTTCCCCCTCCTTGGTCTTCAAAGATAACACAGTGATAAAGTGGTAAAGAAAATTTTAGGGGGAAAAAACCCACCTCCACTTGCAGGCTTCCAATTTTGAACCTAATTTAAAAATAAATACAAGTGACCTGAACTGGAGAAAAATTGGGCTTGTCCTCTTTATGATGCATAACAGAAGCCTGAATGATTTTCTCTGAAGTGGAGAAAAGGGAGAAAGTTGGAAAAGTGGTCTGCTTCTTTATTTTATAAAGTAGAAATTCAGGTCATGTCTATATTAAAAGACTGATGACTAGAGAATTGTTCAAACTATGACATAATAAGAGCCAAGGCAGTCAAAAGTGAGCAACTCGGAGGAAATTTTTAGTAGACAGTTTAAAACAATTTTATTTACACCTGTCTAACTGAATGACATTTTATAACAGTTTAACATTTTCACTTCTTCAATCAAGCAGTTAAAGATCACAACAAACAACTCCAGAAATTCAAAACTAAAAAAAAGACCAAATTTGATATTCCTGATACTTTCTGTAAAAACACAGACAAAACTCTGAGGGAAGAGAACATTTTATTGCCTTTGTTATATATTGTAAAGAAACAAAAAATGGGCCCAAGCCCCCACCCTCCCTTTTTGTGGCAGGTCACCATTAAGATGAAGTTAACATTTAGACTGTGTATTACACCAGATCATTACACTATATTGATTTAATTTACAGAAAATGTTAGTGTGTTGACAGCACACCAATCTGTACTATTTTCCATCTCAAAGTTAAGTCTGCAATAAGGCCCTATCTAGGAGAGGGAAAAGATGCCTGCAAGGCTGCTGGTCCAGTAGAAAATCTTCATGTTCTCTTGACTATTCAGCCAGAGAGACTGCTCCCTCTCCTGACAGACGATTACTCTTCACTAGTTATTACAAAATATACTTGCAGCCAGTGGCATCACTGACACTGGGCACAGGTCCCAAATGTACTGTTCAGTGTCATGACCCACACCTAGGAGCTGTGGCTGGCAGGCTCATTTTAAATCTCTCACCCTGTTGCACTCCTAGGCACATAACCCATGGTGAAGTAGGACAGGAAATGTAAACAGCTGGGGCTCGGGTGCCTGGAAGCTCCCAATCCAGCAAGTGTTAAGTGCTATGCTGGGCAAGGGGCCTCAGGAGCTGAGCACAGGCTGGGGGTAGGGGGGGAAGGAAAGGGGCTCAGGGCCAGGTGTACAGAGCCAGGAAAGGTATACACAACCAGATGTGCAGGCCAGGGAATGAGCTCAGGTCCCAGGGCCAAAGGAAAAGGGATGGGCAGAAGGAGAGCTAGGATGCTGAAACCAGGAGGGAAGTGCGTTCAGCCAGGAGAAGGGGTTTGGGGCTGGGGATGAGAGCAGAGCCCCTGCCCCAAATCTTTTTTCTGGAGAGCAACATCCCTGCCTGTAACAGACATTCTGTAGTTACTCACAGCCATCCTTGGCCCACATCTTGCTATCAGATTCACAGGAAAGCCCAGCATCAAGCAGTGTTAACATTCCTTCTTTCACATGGTAACATGAAGGTGGAGTCTTGCTTTGCTAACTCTAAGAACTAATTAGCAAATTATTTTAAATAAACCAAGGCTTGAAATTACAAGACTTTCCCAATGTGACAGCATGCTTTTAGCTGATAAACAAGAGATATGTACTCTAAAGAATCCCCCCTCAGTTCCTACCCCCACTGAAACCAAAAGGTAATATAGAGGTGCAGGAGGGAGGAGTGCCACCAAAACATAACACTCTTCTTGCAGGAAAAATCATTTAGCAAGTCTGGCCAGTACCGAAGGGTCTGGAGCATCCTTCCTATTCTAAGCAAAGCATGTGTTTTGCGATTACTTTCTGTCTATTAACAAATAAAAAGATATTCTCTTAGCTTTACTTTCATCAAACAGGGGAGAAGAGAGAACCTTCATAATCATGGAGTAGTCAGAGCACCGGTCTATACTGCAGAGGGATTTCAGTGGCAGTTAAAGTGGGTTGCATTCTCCCTTTTACCTCCGTCCTAACGCCTAGCTAGCCAGGTGTCTTCAGGACACTGAGTCAACAGGAAATAGTCTCTCATTCACTCAGCACTACTCCAGTTGAGCTGGAGTTTCTCAATCAATTGAGTGGGTCTTCACAGACCCATTCAATCAGTTAGGAAGTTCAATCAGATGGTGGCGAATTTGCTGCCATCAGTGATAACCTGTCCTGAATTCATTTTATCTGTACCTCTAACAAAGACAGACTACAAACAGTACATAATTTTCTGCTACTTATGCTACAGCATATCTTTGCTAAACAGAGACAAGACTATCAAATGTCAAACGCGGTCAAACGGGAAGTTCAAAGAGAAAAAATTGAAGAGCAGTGATCTTCTTCACATAGCTACCCAGTGGCCCTTCCTAAAATGTTAATTAGTAATAAAGTCATCTGGGTCAATGGTGCAATATTACGAATATATTAGCAGCCTAAGCTTTAAGATTTCTTTTGTGGAATTGTCTTCCCTTTATCATGATTTAATTTCTTGTCTTTATCTAGGCTCATATTACTCATCACGTCACAAATAGCTGGCTGATTGAATTTAAAGTCTAAATTTAAAGGGGTCAGCCTTCCATAATCCAGAGAAAAAACACAAAGATGAAGTTGTTACTCTAACCACTATTTTTACTGTTATCCCACAACATTCAGAGTAAAAAAAAAAAAATTTTTTTTAAATACTTTAATGTATACAGAAAAGTTTTAAGAAAAATTCCTTAGTGACATCTGTCTTAAATGTAATGAAAATTGCCAGCTAGAATATAACCAGACACCAGGATTATAAAAATTGAGAAAATGTTCCTTCTTTAACAAACCTCTATTTATATAACATTTTGGAAAACAGCAGATCTTCAACATTCCTCATGCAAATTATACACACAAGAAGATCAGAAATCATTAAAACAAAAATGTCCTTATATTTGTCACTACTATCACAAGTTTAGATAACAATTATTAAATTTAGTATTAGCGATTTTCCACCATTTGTACAAATTGCTCACTTCGTGAATTTCGCTCATACTGGACAATGTAAAACAGTTAGCTAATTTCACTTTTTTCTCCTTCAGTAGCAAATGCTGCAATATTTATATTGTAAACAGCATGAAGTAATATTTAAATTTAATTTAAAGTCTTTTTTCATTCGTATTTCATGGAAACATTTCTATTAGGCTTTGAAATTTGTATTTATGTATTTTTAATACAACCTAATTTGTGACCATAACTACTTGGCAATACTCTTTTTAAAAAATCTGAACTAAAACACATGCAACAAAAATATTCAGTACAGAAAAAAAATTCATTTTCAGTAAAATGAGTCATTATTCCCTGCATCCAAACTGCTTTCTCTGTTCTTTGTCAAAGGAAGAATTATACCACTACAACACAAAAGTATGTTTCATTTCAGTCACAAAACACAGAATCTGACTTTGCTGATCTTGCTTGTCAGAAGTGCTGTGTTTAAGTAAGCAGCTGTGACAGTTATGGTCCTGATCCTGCAACCACCACTGTCTGGGAGCACTTACCACCTGCACAATCCTATAGACTTCAATGAGAGAACACATGGTAGTAAGCATCTGATTCACTAGTAAGTATTTGTAGCATCAGGTGCATGTTCCTAAATAGTTATGGATAATTTACTTAGAGATATTTAAATAAACATATTGTTTTTTACATTTGCTGATTCTTCAAACATCTGATTTTAAAGTGTTTACATTTTCACTAACATTTCACTTTCCCTTTATAAAGTGTCTTTAAGCCACCCGGTTACCTGTGTGTTGTGTAATTCTTTCTTAACTAGCAGCCTAAACCAGATAGTATCCTAAAAGAAAGTGAAATTAAAACCCATTACTGTACATGTTTTCACACACGTGCCATAGAATAAATCCAAAATACTCTTTCCACTCAGTAAGTAAGAGTCCATATAGTCAGTTTTAAGTTTATTCTACACCTCTTTTTATGGAGTGCCTACTACTTTAATCACAATTTAAAACAAAAACAAAACAAAACAAAACAAGCCTTAAAACCCTGGGTGCAAAGCTGCTTCTGTTTTCATCAAAACTTTCTGTTTACCGTCAAATTTTATTCAACACAGTTCTTGTTCCTTTTGAATTTTTTTTAAATTGATGTTGCCACCTGGTGGTTTATTTCAACATTATTAAACATTCTAATAAGCAAATATCTTAACATCATTGGCTTTATATATGAGCATCTTAAGGGATGCAAACATTTTTTGTAATGTTCTTTTCTGTTCTCAATGTAACTAACAAAAGTAGTTTAGCAGGAAATCCTGAAATCATTAAACCTACAATAGCACTCTCTAGTTTGTAAGTAAAAAACTACTTCTTGTGTGCAGGCAGAATAAGGCATAATGTCATAAATTGAGTTTGAAATAACAATTAAGGCTAGGCAGTAACCCAGTCTTGAGTGGGTTTCTAGAACTATGTTCAACACATTACCAGACATGTCAACTTTTGTAAATGTATTATTTAATTTTAATCTTAGATGGGGAGGCATGTTAGTCTATTTCAGTAAAAACAAGGAGTCCTGTATCACTTTTATTGATTTAATCATCATTGTATCAATTATTTTATTTTCATCCTGACATTTGAGAGTTCTATTCCAAAATCAGGAGACAAGCTTAATTTTACTTAGAAATAGCTGTCAGCTCCAGACCATGGGGACAGAGGAGTCTGACTGCAGGAGCCTCCCCTTGACAACCCTAGAAGTGGTGAGGCTCCCACTGACAACTCTATGTCCTTGCCGCCCTCCAGCCTGGGAAGTGAGAGAGGGAACCAAATGCAGCCCCCACAGACCTGGGAGGGTGAAGGACCCTAACAGAAGCAGAGATGAGGCTGGGAGAACTGAAATTCAGCCTGGGATGTACAGGGGGAGCTGAAATGAGTAGAGTAGGGGCTCATGGGATTGGGGGACATCTTCATGGGGATTCGGAGCAGATGGAGTGAGTGGTAGGAGGTTGAATGGACAGTGATGGAGACCGATAGGATATAAGAGTTGAACTGATGATACTGTGATGATGGGGGCTGAGGGACTAAACTGAGCAGGGTTGAGTGGGGATGGAACTGATGAGGTACTGGAGGACAGGATTAATCACTCGACAGGAGATGGGCAGATGTGGGGGGTAAGAACTGCTGCAGCTGGAGCCAAAATCAATTTATACAGCACATGTGGGAAAGTGGGGAACACTAATTGTCACATGTGCAATGCTGTGAATGGGCAAGAGGAGTAGAAAAATTAAAAGACTGACTCAAAAAGAACAATAATCTTTTCTGAATCTTTTTTAAAAATCCCGTGGGGGATCAACTCATAATTTTGCACCTCTAAGTTGATCATACTGCATTACCCTCTGTCTAAACTGGGGGCAAAAACTGTACTAGGTGAAAAAGTTATTAAAATCTAATTCTAAAAAACAATTTTATCACAACATTTCTAGTTGTGGAGGCAGGGCATTAGTGCATCTGAGGAGTCTACTTTTTGTATGCGGTTTGTGCAGGCGATCACCCATTAGACAAGCTCTACTCAACAACTAACCCTGAAAGACTGGTTCTGCAGTGGACTCCTTTTGGCAGCCTCTGGCCAAGATCCATAGATCCACTTTGACCAGTCCCTGGCCTGAAGCTCTTACACTCCTCTCCCTCCTACAGAAAACAAGACAGAATATGGAGAGAGAAGGAGAAAGGGAGAGAGATCTTATGCAACGCAAAAGAACAACTAATTTAAAGATCATTCTGCTGTAATTGGTTGGCTCGAGCAGTGGTTCCCAACCAGTGTGTCAGGGCACACTGGTGTGCCACGGCAACACCCAAAGTGCGCCGCGAGCATCTCTGAGAGCTGGAGTTAAAGTTCCCTCCTTGCTCAGCCCAGCCATGTGGGCTGTGCAAGGCTGGGAAAAGGCAGGGGTTAAAGTAAAGGGGAAGGCACAGAACATAGTTCTGGGGCCCCCTAATTTAGGCAGGCAGAGTTCTAACCCCCCTAAAAATAGAGGAAGGCCCTAGAAAGGGGAGTTCTAGGGGTCCCCCTAAAAAATAGCAGGAGTGGCTGGAAGGCAGGGTCCCAGGCTCCACTTAGGCCTAGCCAGCAGAGAGCTGCGGGAGGCTGGGAGTGTGTGAATCTCCCCTGCAGGGTGGAGCAGCTTTTATCACCCAGCCTGCAAACAGCCCAGGTAATGGTTTTGGGGGGGGAGGGCTGCTGGGGGTTGTGTGCGGCAGGTGTGTGCATGTAGCAGATGTTGGTGGGAGTGGATGTGTAGCAGGAGGTATATAGCTGGGGTTGTGGGGTGGCTGTGTATGGAGGGAGTGTAGCTGGGGGATGGAGGCCTAGTTCTGGCCCCTGCAGTGATGGGAGGGTCCATCACAGGCAGCAGAGGGCTGGGGGATGGGAGGACGGGACCCATTAGGGTGGGAGGGAGCAGCAGTGGGGTGAGGATTTGCCATGGGTAGCAGGGAGCCACTATGGAGAAGGGGGAAGTGGGTGCTGCACCATGCTCCCATGCCCTCCCCTCCCATTCCCCAGGTTCCCTCCTGCCCCCCCCACAAAACCACTCTTGTTCTCACTTCTTCTCTCCTCTCTTGCCACCCTTGTGCTGTTCCCCACATGGCTCCACACGTCCTCTTTTGCCACCCCTACCCTGCTCTGCTCCCCACACTCACTCCTGCCACTGCACACGACTCCTGACCTCCTTTGCCACCCCTGCTCTGCTACCCCTACTACCCCACATAGGAGCATTTCCAAAACACTGTGCCACGGTTCATGAATATTCATAAGCAATTTATGTTAATTTGAATATTTGAGAGTTTTTAATAGTGGTGTGCCTCAAAAAATGTGAAGGTATCAAGGTGTGCCATGGCAGAGAAAACATAGGGCTAGAGTAAAATTTAAGTTAGAACATGATTTCTTAATATTTATAGAGTTTTGCCTTGTGGCCACTCCCACAAACAGCCCTTTTCATTCTGATCCACATCAACACACAATTATAGCTAAAGAATATTGTCTCTGTTGACTTCACAGTTCGCTCTTTGGCTGAAATTACCTCTATTTAGTATCTCTTGGTAACCAAGAAAATTATGTGGTGTAAGTTACACAGCTGATTGCATAGATTGAGTGGCACTCTCCATTATCCCTTTTAATGTCCATTGTGTAGGGATTAACAGAAAATTTTGTTCATCAGAAAATAGAAGTTCTACTTTCCATGTTTATTTCCACATAAAGGAATAAACAATTTACACATTTCATTACTACCACACTTAAATAAAATCACGTAAGCAGAAAACCAGACACAAATGCTCAATAAACAATAAATCCACAGCCAGCATGTTATCCAATAGCTCTGGTATTAAAGTGTTTCTTCTTGTGCCCAAATAGAAGTCTCATCATTTTTCTTTGACCAACTTTATAGAATTTATTTCTACAATGAAAATAAATATTTAAAACCATACAGTGAACTGGCTATTTAAGTATAGTTTCAGTTCTCTTCTAGAGAAAGATTACTATTCAGTATGCAATGCAACATAGCTTTGTCCCCTCTGAATATAAAAGCCTCTCGTGCTTTGTATATTAAGACAGAGTAAAACAAAGGATGTTCTTATAAAAGAACAAACATAAATTTTCTAATCCAGTTCTATATAGCTACTTTATATGTGAAAATACATCCAAAAGCCATCACACAGACTATCAGCACTTTAACAGAGATTTTGAATTTATAAAAGGCATGACAAGACCAATTTACATTGTAACTAAAAGCCTTGTATTTTGCTGCTATTTACCATTGCAGGTGCCATCTGTGTAGTCATTTTTTAAAAACGAATTACAAAATAAAGGCCAAATAGTTTTGTTTGGTTATTTTAAAATTTTATATTTTCATATGACCCTGACATTTTTTCTTTCCTTTCTAGTTGCAGAAACAAGGCCCATTCCCCTTGGTACCATGTCATCCACAAGGCAGAGATAGCATTTACTATTGAGGAAAGTTCAATCTGCAGTTAGACCACTAAAGCTCAGGAAAAAGGCCCTCAGGGTGCATTGCAGCCCCACAAGATTGGACCACAAGGAGAAGTGCCATCCAAAATTATACCTATGGCATAAACACAGATAGCAGAAGTCACATCACTGCTCCAGAAAAGGCATTGCATTAATAAAGCAAGCACTGAGTCTGGAACAGAAGCTCATTTATCTCACTTTATTACAAGAACTCAAATTTAGTGATGGTACAAAGTACACATTAAAGCAATATTCAACAACTGATATATTAATGCCAGCGCCACCCCAAATAAAAAGTTATCTACACCTCCGCTACAGTCAGCCTACTGGAAATTGGAAATCAGCTCATCGTATTCCCCAGAGGACTTTGGGCTGCAGTTAGGGCCAGGAACGAGCTCTTCTGAGACACTTAAGAGAGTCAGGCGGCTGGAGAGGAAACACAACCTGTTTTACGCTCCCAAGAACTTACAAGTCTCTGCCTGCTGGCATTTTATAACACAAAAAGATGCATTAAAGGAGCTGGCAAATAAGGACTGGAGGCACTAACAGAATCATAGAATCATAGGGTTGGAAGGGACCTCAGGAGGCCATCTAGTCCAACCACCAGCCAAAAAAGCAGGACCACTCCTACTAAATTATCCCAGACAGGGTTTTGACCAGCCGGGCCTTAAACATCTCCAAAGACAGAGATTCCACCACCTCCCTAGGTAGCCCATTTCAGTGCTTCACCACTCGCCTAGTAAGAAAGTTCTTCCTAATATCCAGCCTCAACCTCCCCAGCTGCAACTTGAAACCATTGCTCCTTGTTCTGTCCTCTGTTACTACCGAGAACAGCTAAGCTCCATCCTCCTTGGAGCATCCCTTCAAGTAGCTGAAGGTTGCTATCAAATCCCCCCTCAGTCTTCTCTTCTGCAGGCTAAGTAAGCCTAGCTCCTTCAATCTTTCTTCACAGGGCTTGTGCTCCAGCCCCTTGATCATTTCTGCTGCCCTCCACTGGACTCTTTCTAATTTGTCCACATCCTTTTTGTAGTGGGGAGCCCAAAACTGGACACAGTATTCCAGATGCAGCCTCACCAGCGCCGAATAGAGGGGAATAATCACATCCCTCGATCTGCTGGCAACACTTCTTCTGACGCAGCCCAGTATGCCACTGGCCTTTTTGGCAGCAAGAGCACACTGCTGACTCATATCCAGCTTCCCATCCACCATGACCCCCAGGTCCTTTTCTACAGTGCTGCTACTTAGCTGATCGCTCCCCAGCCTGGAGCACTGTATGGGGTTTTCCCATCCCAAGTGCAGGATTTTACACTTGTCCTTGTTGAACCTCATGAGATTTCTATTGGCCCACTACTCCAATTTGTCAAGGTCTCCCTGAATCCTATCCCTGCCCTCCACCGTGTCTACCATTCCCCGCCACTTGGTGTCATCCGCAAACTTATTGAGTGTGCAATCTATCCCATCATCCAGATCATTAATGAAAATGTTGAACAGAACTGGCCCCAGGACCAACCCCTGGGTCATACCACTTGTTACTGGTTGCCTACTAGACATGGAGCCATTGATTCCTACACACTGAAACCATTGCTCTAGCCTGTTCTCTATCCACCTTACAATCCACACATCCAACCCATACTTCCTTAACTTGCTGACGAGAATGCTGTAGGAAACCATACCAAAAGCCATGCTAAAGTCAAGGTATATCACATCACCAGCTCTTCCTGCATTCACAAATGTAGTCATCTCATCATAGTAGGCAATGAGGTTGATCAGGCACAATTTACCAATGGTAAATAAAGAATATTCCCTTCACCTCATCAATTCCGGCAGGCTTTTCAAAGTCTCTTGGAAGTACTAGGGGGCTGGTTCACACCTAGCACCCCAGCAGCAGACTGGCCGGCTGAATTTATTTTTTTTTGTTTGTGTTTGCATGGACCCAAGGGAAAAGCTTGTTTACATCACACAAACCCTTCTTCTTCACAGCTAAAAGTCAGATATTTATAGTCCTTCTGGTCTTCCAACTGAAGACGACTTCGACAGCAAGTGCTGCCTCCATGGCTACTAATGCAAGATGAAATATACAACAAATTATATACCTGAAAGCAGCAATAAAAAAAGAAGGCAGGGAAGGAAAGTTGTTTTCTCTCAAATACTGTCTGAACTGTTCCAAATAACCTCTCTGTTTTCTTAAAAGGGGGTTTCTTCATCGCATCATTTACTTCACAACTGGATCAACCCGTCTGTATACCTGTCCACTCCTCTGAGGAAATGTTGACCAGATGTCATCTCCCCCATCTGAATGCTGATCTGAAGCCAGGTGCACCCCAGTTGTGAGTAAATGCTTCTTCTCCATGGATCCCCACAGTGACAGTGGATTTCCTTGAGACCTATTGAGAGAAGCCCATCCAATCCCAGTTGCAACTAGAATGCATATAACAGTGTATACTAAACAAAACAAACAGCCGAAAGGAGACATTCCTGAGACAAGTCCTAGTGCTGCAACAAACAAAAGAAGTTCAAGCAGAATTACAAAAATTCTGAAGAACAGCAATAAAACCTCCAGTAATGCTCCCAATACCTGCCCCCATGATCACAAATCAGACTGGATTTCTGCAGCAGAGGCCGTCTGAAAGCCTGTTATTCTGTAGAGAGCATTAAAGGCACCTAAGAGACTGAGGAACCTGACCTACAATGAGGAGGAGATTTCCTTGAAAAGCCAGAATTTGTTCCCCAAGTAAGAGCCCAAGGCAGATCCAAAGACAGAGACTGCTGTCTTTTGGGATATAGCTCCCAAAAACTACCCAGACACTTAGGAATATAGTACCGGGGAGGAAATCTCTCCAAGTAAGTATTATGATCTATAATACAGCTGTATATGGGAGTTACACAACTTCTGCTCTGAGCAATCAATGGCCACCAGGCAGATGTGTAAGGAGACTGGATCCTAGCTGGTCACGCCTCGCAGTTAGAGTTCAAATGCCAGAGCCAAGGGTGAGGCACAGGGCAAACCAGGGCCAAGGGTCAGAACTGTAGTCAGTCCAGAAGCCAAAGTCATGGGTGAGGACAGAGTCAGAGCCTACAATGAGAGATGAGGATCAAAACCAGATTATTGAATCAAGGGAGGCAGAAGCAGAACTAGGTGCAGGGCGGGGTCTAGGATGGAGCAAGGCTAGACACCAGGCCTGGAGTGAAGCAAGCATAGGGAAGATGAGAATCCATAGACATGTGCACTGAGAACCTGCTGGGCTTACCTGCAAGCCACCCGACTGTCTTCCCCTATCAGATGGCTTTGCTGTGGCTCAGAAACATTCACTTGCTGCCGGACAACTGGACAGGCAGATCTGCAGAACCTCATTTCTGACAACGTGTCACTATTACCCCACTTCACCCCCATGCTCCAAATGGCATTCATGGTACAGAAAACTTAAGGTGTACCATGTTTATTTCTCTGATAGATCAAATCTCCGACCATCAACCAGTCCTGCCATCCCCAACATCCTGCCCCATATTCCCTTCCTCCCACTCCATTCTTTCCTTCTTGCTCAAGCTGGCAGCAAGACAGGAGTTACAAATCAAACACACCATCATGTATAACAAACAAGGATTCTGGTGGCATGTATGCATGTTTACTGAAATGGAAAATGCCTTTTCTCTTACTGTAATATAAAAAGGTATTTTGTTTTCCATTTGAGCTATGCCCTGAGTCTTTAGCTACCTCACCACTTTACGAGGTATATTTCCCAAAGCAAGAGATTACAAGGTATTTGTGGCTGTTTTTAATCACACTCTCATCACTGGTCACACCTTGGACTCAGAACAAGTCCTGCAAAAGTCTGTATTTTGCAGTGCCATTTTGAGCACATAATTGTAAGCACCCATCTGTGAGGACAATTTGATACTGATGTTATATTAGGTGGCAGTGATTTAGATACACAAGCAATTTTTGTAGTTAGATGTACTGTATATACATTTTTGGTAAGGTTTTGTGCATGTATCCAAAAGTGGTGAATGAGGAAACTGAGGCAGGCAGCCTCATAATTTTAATGGCAGAAGTTTACAGGGCTTTTCAAAGTTTTGCCTCCAGATCAGAATGTGCCAAATCTTCCAACTGTTTGTATGGGGAAAGGAACAGGCAAAGACATGGGAGTTGGCAAAGCAAGCAATGACAACTACCATAGCACTTGGACCCTGAAGCTCTGGCTCTGTAGAGCTGCATGTGTCAGTCACACAGGGGGTCACAGCTTGGAGTTTACGGCAAACTTGTAGCCAGCACTGGGTCCCACTCAGATTCTGGAGTAAAACCTTGCAGAGTGTGGCTGCAAATTTCCCCCCTACTGTGCAAGTGGTTTTAGCATGTTATTTTGCACTGCAGGAGAGGGAGTTGGCACAGAAGGCCAGCAAGTAATACTGCAACCAGACCCACCCATTATGGTTTGGGTCCAGGAACCCCTCAAGCCAAGGACAGGGCATGCTCACTCTAGCTAGTACAGTACTAAAACGGAAGTGGTACACATTCAGGAGTGGGCCAAGCCCAGCCCAATGGGAGTCTCCACTCTGCACGAGGAGATCACTCACCTGCCCATAGCAAAGGGGACCATACTCCTGGTTGCCAGTCATGGCAAGGACAGCCACTTGAGACCCACCCCCATGAGAAGTTGGGCACCCTGCTGCCGTGCTACTCCTGATTTACCGATGGCAGCTCCAGGTACCAAGGTCCCATGTGGGTGCAGTGAACAGCGACCATACTAGACTAGCAAGCTATACAGCTCATCCAGGAAGGCAATAACAAATCCAGCCACTATGTTGAGTTAAAAGCAGTGCAATTGGTTACATCTAAGGCAATAGAACTGGGGGATTCTGAGTGTTTGATCTACCCGGACTCCTGGGCAGCAGCTAACAGACTTGCGATGTGAGCCAAAAAACACATGCAGAAGGACTGGTGCATAGAGGGGAAGCCAATGTGGGGCCAAGCTGTGTGGAAAGACATTAGCTCCTGTGTTAGGCACATTAAGCTTCTGACAGAGGTACACACTTCTTGGGAAACCCGGTGCAGCAATGGGCACAGGAACAGGGGTACACTGATTTTTACACATTCCCCATCACCCCCAGGCCTCAGACCTAGTGGAGCGAATCAATAGCTTACTAAAGCAGCAAATACACAAATTAACCTCAGATGGCTCCCTTAAAGGTTGGATAAAGGTCCTACACATGGCTGTCATTCACCTAAATAACCGGCCACTAGCAAGTAGTACCCTGTAAGCCCACTTCAAAGGGGACGCCACTGGTGCAATACCATGGCCACCCCCAGGGGCAAAAGACCCCAGCTTAGCACCTCGCTGGTGAAGTATGTATACAGCCTCCAAAAGAGGAAACTGGCACAGCAAAATCAGGGGAAATTACAGCATCAGGGCAAGAAAACACATATTTAGTCTTGCCGGGTGGGGAGTACTCACTTGCATATTATCCTTCCTCACTGTTACAGGCTTGCAAGTGACCATGATGCACCCCTTGTACATTCTGCTATGTACCCTGTGGACTGCCAGCTGCATTGTACTCCTGCTCAGCCCTGATCCAGACCACTACATCAGCTGGTGCCAGGCTCTGCAGAATTTTTTCTACCAACAGCCTGTCATGTCTCACTGGTCAGACTTGTCACCTGGGTTATGTCACCTACCAAGGCTGTTTCCCTCTGTTGTAAGCTGGCGGAGGATCTCAACTTCGGGCACTTCCAAATAACAGTACCCTCAAGTTCCAAAGACTCTGGACTTTGACCATTTGTGCTATTAAGACATGTAACTAACTTTACAAAGATTTGGGACTATAATATAAGCATTGTATGTAGTGGTACCTGTGACGGGCGAACTGGCCCCGCACTAGAGAGACAAGGGTTAAGAAAACTCTCCAGGCAGAAGAGGCTCTGCCCCCCTGCATCTGCTGGGCATGCTCAAGGTATAAAAGCCAGCCACCCAGCTCAGTCAGGGGTGGACGGCCAATTTGATAGGAAGCACCCTGCTGGTGCTCCCCTGGCTGGTTCTCGCCACCCAGTAAGGTTCTGGGCCACAGGACCTTGCTACTCCTGAGCAAGGGGGATTTCTATAAAAACTTCAGCCATACCTTCCCTCCCCCAAGGAGGGGGGCATCTATAAAGATGCTAACCACTAGGCCTCGCTATCCTTAAATTGTGGCAGTTCTATAGAGAGTTGTGTCCACTGGGCCACCTAAGCCCTAGCCAGGGGACTCTCAAGGGGACGCGGAGTGTGGAGCCCAGGTACCACCCGGAAAAGAGAAACCCAACCAAGACTGAACCATTGGACTCCAACAGGCTCGTCGTCTGGAGCCATAGGCCAACTCGTGACAGTACCCCTCCCGCTAACATTAGCTATTTTTGTTAGCCTTCGTCCAGGTCAGACCTGGATAGCCTGGAACGTGTTCAATTCCCACAACCCCAGTTTAATGGTATGGTGGCACACAGCCATTGGGGCCAGATTCATTTCTAGGTCCCGTTTACAGACCCCTTCCCTAATGACTTCCACAGACACTTGTACCTCAGCACTTCTAACACTACACATTGTGAAAGTACAGGCCCACATAAATATTTCCCAGGCTCAAATAAGTCTCTCTAACCCATGGTGTCAGCCGTGGATGGATTCCCTGTTTTACCAGAAAAAGCCATGCTCACGTACACCAAGTGGGGACTGGCAGACACCTTGATGGGCAGAGCTACTATGGGAACAGATAAATTGAATTCTCATGATATTGAAACCATTACTAATAAGCTGCAAATGATTGGCTCCCTTCAAGCCAATTCTCTATCACTAATAGCCAAATGGCTGCCAGTGGGACCCCAGGCTAACTGGCATGCAGTGCAGGGCACTTGGAAAGTTTGGGCCCTGCTAAATCAAACAGCATGGGCTACCATAAAAGATTCCACTAATACATCGCAGCTTCTTGCTAACAGAACAACTTGTGTAACCATTCAATTGCTAGCTTTGCAAGTCCGTGGCTTAGTCCTGAGCTTGTCCATTACTAACCCAGAATGGATCCACAGTTTGTTGTTTTACCCAAGAAGTCTGGATTTGCCCAAAGCCAGATATGTTGTGTTATAATTTTTATGCTGTAAATATTAAATTTGACCTAGCTTACAATAGGTTAAGTCAGGGGCATTGCTGGCTGAGGGAGGGACCTGGGGCCAGAGACAGGCACCACCGCGGACGGCCAGGCCCCGCATCCCCGGCCAGGGACAGGGCCGCCACGGCCACAGTTGCGGGTGGCCGGGCCCCAGATCCCTGGCTGGGAATGGGGCCGCTGCAGCCGCCGGCAGCTGGGCCCCGGATCTCCAGCCCGATTGGGCCAGAGATCCAGGGCTCTGGTGCTGGGGTTCGAGGCATATGCCCCGGGGTGCCCAGCGCTAGCGACGCCCCTGGGCCAAGCTCCCTCACACTATGACATTATATTGTGCTTCCCCATCTGATAGGCTCTCGTTTTTGGGAACCCCAGTTCCAAGAAGACTGACTTCATCCTCAGAATAATCATACTTAAAATTTACAGGATTGTCAGTCCTGGCCTCAAAAAAAAGTGTGTCCTTCCCTATTTCCTCACCCCAAGCCTTGCACATTTCAACAGCAAGTGAGTTTGTGCCAATGGAAAGAGCACCCCCTGAATACCACTGTAATACTTAATTGTGACCTAAACCAGAGCCACCAGGGAACTATTACCTTGATTTCATCACACAAAACACATCCTTGTACCCACAAACAAGCAACCAACAAGCAAACTGCTGTAACCAACTCAAGCTATTTCCACTACAAGCTGACAAGAAAAAAAGCTGTTATTGTTTAGGAAATGCACTAAATAAATTTTTTAGTCTTTAAGAGCCACAGAACTCCTTGTTTGGAGATAATATTGTGGCAGAAGCCATGCAAGTAAAGGTAGACATAACTTACAGAAGCTATGCATAAACTGTTCCATGGGCTGATTATTTCATATTTGTTCACTACAGGGTTTCTTGCATCGTCCAGTAAAACATCTGGTATTGACTATTGTCAGAGACAGGATTCTGGCTGACATGAACCAATGGTTTGATCTGAAATAGAACTCCTGTGTTCTTATGTATAAGTTATCAGTGAAGGACATTTCAAGCTTCAGCTAAAATGTGCAAAGAACTTTAGCTATAATTTAACAGAATATCCAATTACATCATTTAAGCAAGAATATTAATAAGGAATATTAATTACAGCACTGATTATAAATGCACAAAAAAATACTTCTTAGACAGAAACCCCTTTAATATGGGAGAAAGGGTTGTGGCTACAAAGGGACCTGGGTACTGAATATTCCAATCTTGTTGCATGGGTTGTACAGTATAATAGGTAATGCTTGTAGACAAATCCGTAAGCAAGGATACATTTTGCCTACATTCAACTAAAGTTGGAGAAGATACTTGGTCATTGTTCCACTTTTTTGTGTCCTCCCACCTTAATGTTAAGAGAGAAAGTGACTATTAAATGAAAATGACTATACATAAAGCATTAAGTGCATCGACAAAATGACAAGAAAGGAAGGTAAGTTTTGCTAATTTTTGTCAGCCACATTTGGTTTTCAATTTGACTGTGTCCTTTTAAAGATTCTTCTGCTGTGTTTACAACCCAAACATGGCACAACTTTAAAGTACATGCAAGTCAAAAGGTGATACTAAAGCAAATGTGAAACTTAAATGAGGAGGACAGATTTTGTTTAAGACATGGAATGTCAGTATGCTAATCCCAGCATTCCCAAATTCTTCCTGAACAACCTCAGCCAAATTACTCCACCTCTCAGTTCATCAATTTCCTCACTGGTTCAATGAGGATAATAATACTTGCTCTAACTCACAAAAGATGTTTAGAGGCTTTAATGTATTAATATTTATAAACCACTTCAACACCCTCACAAAGAAGAGCATGCAAACACAAAGTAGTATTAGTTTAGTTCGGGGATGAGCAACACAGGCTCAGTGAGCCACCTGTGGCTCCCTTAGTGTCCCCTTCTGGCTCCCTGGCATTCTCTTCCAGGGAGCCATGTGTGCTCTAGGAACTCCCAGCTGGCCCCAGCATCATGGCCAAATCAGGGTCACCCCCACCCTCCCACCACAACCGCCGGAGCCAGAAGCAGCCCAGCAGCCATGCCGCAGCCCCTAATGCTGGTGGGGAGTGTATGGGCGGCATGCACTCCCTCCATCACTCCCTCTGCTAGCGGGGCGGACTAGTGCTGCCCTGCATATCTCCAGCCAGCCATCCCTCCCAAAACCAGCTGGTGGATAGCTACAGCTTGTGGGGGCAGGTCCCTAGAACAGCCCACTCTGCGGAGTTCAGGCAGCTTTGACCTGGCCACTCCAGGCCTGAACAAAGGCCACCTCACCTCCAGGCCCTGGATCGGGTCCATTCAGCCCTGGAGTGATTGGGTCGAAGCAGCCTGAACTCCACAAAGTGGGCCATTCCAGGACACCACCTCTGCAAGCTGCAGCTCTCCTCTGGTTGCTCTTGGGAGGGACAGCAGGCTGGGGGTAGACAGAGCAGCGCTGCTGCACCCCACCAGCGGAGAGCGGGACAGAGGGAGCACGCGCCGCCCGCACACGCCCCCACCCACCCCCACCCACCACTCGGGGCCACGGCACAGCTGCTGGGCCAGCTCAGGCTCATGCAGTTGGAGTGAGAGAGTGGGGTGAAATGACTCTTCTGCTCTTCTGGGTTGACGACCCCTGGTTTAGTTTAATACAAAATGACTAAAATGCAAAAAGAAAATAGTCAGAAACAAAGATGAAAAATACATTAGATTTATAAAACTTTCAATTTTCTATGGTGTGTTGGGGCCTTCAGATATCGCTGCCATAAAGTGTAAGCTTTCATAGCTAAATAATGCTAAAATTAGATTTTTGCAAAAACCACATTCTATAATCAATCATGCCATCTTCGACTTACAGGAGCTTGAGTGGAAATTCTAATAGTATCAGGTAATTAAGTAAGATTCTTATAACAACATGATTAATTCTCTTATAGAGCAGGACACTAGTGGTTCACTAGAGAAGAAATTAACTTGTTTATTTTCTGACCATACATTTAAATTCACAGCCTAAAAACTGCATCAATATTGGGGGTGGTGGGTTATTTAATTTCCTTGGTTTTTGTTTTCAGAAAGGAAAAAGCCTCACAAACTTTTAGCAATTACACAGCCCAAATAGAATTTGTCTAGGTTAGAAGAAGTAGTGAGGTTGGATCAGGGCTAGCTAAAATACCCCTAAGCCACCCAAACCATTTCCATAATGTTATCAACCTTTTTAACCTAGATTGAGCAGTTGAAGTCCAAATTAAGGTCAAACCCAACCAACCACATTGAGGCTAAATACAATAAGACGTCAATACTCGGGAGAAGCTCATGAACGAATTTAGAACCAGTCTCCTTTCGTTCACCTTCAATTTCAGTACCCTGTGTGACTACATACAGGGACTTGTTATATCAAAAACTCCACATCAGGGATATTGCTTCCCACCCCCACCCCCCCATGAGCATTGCTGGAACACTGCAGGGGGGAAATCAAATCTAGACCCTAGGATGCCAAGGCTTTGCTGAAGGGAAGTACAGCCAAGATGTTCTTTTGTCCCCTGAACTAAGATTCTCATTTTCTGTCATATTAATCCTTCAGAAAGATTGAAAGCTCAGCATTTAGATGGATTTCTTAAATGACAAACTTACCTCCTGCACAACATAAGGAAGCAATACCCAAGTCTTGTGAAAAAGAGCTCTGGCTTCTTTCTGGATTTGAGATGGTACAGTGTGATGGTATCATCATAAAAATATAACAAAGACCATACATGGTCAGACCAATGGTCCATCTAGCCATGTACCTGGCTTCCAACAGTGGCCAGACCAGGGCAATTTATCAAGTCATCCATCCTGTCACCAAGGCCCAGCTTCTGGCAGTCAGAGATTATGGGGGCACCCATGGCATGGGATTGACCCTCTGGCCATCTTGGTCAATAGCCACTTATGGACCTACCCTGTATGAACTTTTTTTTTTTTAAATCCAGTTATACTGTTAGTTTCCACAACATTCCCAGGCAACGAGCTCAACCTGTGGAACTTCACACTCTCCCTTGTGTGACACACAGTACCCCCTCAAATTGTTTGAAATCTGCTATGTATTAATTTCATAGGGTGACTCTGGTTCTTGTGTTATGTGAAGGAGTAAATAACACTTTCTCATTCATTCCTTCACACCATTCATTATTTTATAGATCTCTATCTCATTTCCCTCTCAGCTGTCTCTTTTACAAACCAAACAATCCTAGTCTTCTTAATCTCTTCAAATATGGAAGTTGTTCCATATCTTAATAATTTTTGTTCCTCCTCTCTGAATCTCCCTCTTTGAGACCAGGCAACCAGAGCTGAACACAGTAGTCAAGGTATGGATATATCATGGATTTAAAGGGGGAACAAACAATAGCCCTGCAAATAGTGTAGTGGCTAGCACCTCTGCTTAACATGCAGAAGGTCCTGGGTTCAATTCCCAGGGGGTCAGACTCGATGCTCTCATGAGGTCCCTTCCAGCCCTATGATCTGATTTGATAGTTTGCATTTTTATATATCCCTCTCCTAATGGGTACTAAAATTCTGTTAGCTTTTTTGACTGTGGCTGCACATTAACAGATGTTTTTAGAGAACTATCCTCAGTGACTAAAAGATCTCTTTATGGAATGGTAATATCAAATTTACACACCAACACTTTGTATGGATAGCTCGGATAATGTTTACTTTTCATTTATCAGCACTGAATTTCATCTGCAGTTTTCTTACCCATTCAGCCAAGTTTGTGACATTTCTTTCTAACTCTTCACATTAGCTTTGGACTTAACTATCTTTAGTAATTCTATACCATCTGCAAACTTTGTCACTCCACTGTTTATCCATTTCTGAAAGTCATTTATATGTTGAACTGCATCTGTCCAAATACAGATTTTTGGGGACCATATTATTTTCTTCTCCTCTGTCAAAACTGTGTTCCCCTGTCTGATAATTCTGTTCCTGACTATAGTTTCAACCAATTTGTCTGGTACTGAAGTCAGGCTTAACTATTTGTAATAATCAGGATCATCTCTGGAACCTTTAAAAAAAACAGCATTACATTAGCTGTCAGTCAGTCAGTCATCTGGCACAGAGGCTGATTTAAGTGCTAGGTTACATAGCATTACTAGTTCTGCAGTTCACATCTGAGTTTTCAGAATTCTTGGATGAATACCATCAGGCTCTGGGGATTTATTATATTAATGTTTAATTTATTAATTTGTTCAAAACCTTCCTACTGACACCTCTATCCACAACAGTTCCTCAGATTTCCCATCTAAAAAGAATGGTGTGAGTTGAGGAATTTCTCGCATGTCCTCTATAGTGAAGACCAATGCAAAGAATTAATTTAGCTTCTCCAAACCAGCCTTGTTGACCTTGACTTGTACTCCTCTCATACCTCAATCATCCAGTAGTCTGATTGTTTGGCAGGCTTCCTGCTTCTGATATATTTAAAAATAAATTTGCTGTTAGTTTTTATGTCTTTTACTAGTGGTTCTTTAAATTATTTTTTTGTCCTGCTTTTCTTAACTTCTTTACTCTTAACTTTGTTTTTTTTTTTTTAAAGGGACTGAGAGTAACGAAGATTCATCAGTCAAGACTTTGAAGTTCATTGACGCACACTGTCTTGATAGGTAACTATTTAAATATTTCAAACAAATCTCTTACCATGATATCTAAGTGCCAGCTGGTTGACAGCCAGATCCTCTGAGGAACATTCTTCTTCAGAAGCACAGAGGAGGGAAGATTCATTCTGCGCAAGACTAATAAGGCGGCAAGTGGGCAGCAGTGAGGAAGACATGCCCTGATATTTTAGGAGGAAATATTGCAATTGTGGAAGTAAAGTCAGAATTGGCAGAGGAGCTGGAAGAAATCTGCTGCAGGATGTGAGGACAGGAAACCATAGGCTCGAGTGACCACCTGAAACAGCAATAACTTGGAAAAAAGGAGAGGGGAGGAACTACCTTCTTATAGCAGGCCTGGTGGAAGGCTAAACTGAGACGACATATGAAGGAGACATCTCAGGAGAAGGGATTCTGAATCCTCTTTACCAGTATGCGAGGTCTGTGTTTAGTTGTTGATACCTCTATCTGAGTCACAAATCTGTTCTTTTCTACAGAACCAGAAAACACGGAGACTTTGCCTATAATCAAAAATTTCAATTGACCTTGGTACATCTTTGGTACAGCCCAGTCTCCATGTGGCACCTGCCCAGTAACCATCCAGCAAAGAGGTACATTGAAGACCTTGCCTCACATGCAAGGAGTAGAAGCAGACAGACAATTGAGGAGATCAGCCTTGCTCCACGAACAGGACATTCCCCACACTCAGGAACAGTTGCCATCTTGACAGCGGAGACTTCACTGGGACATATCTATGCTATGCCTGACACAATGACACAGTTGAAGCACGCCAGCTATACTGGTGTAATGCCTTAATCCGGGATTGGCAACACAGACTTGGTGAGCCACATCTGGCTTCCTGGCAATCTCCGCCAGGGAGCCAGATGCACTCTGGGGATACCAGGCTGCAAGAGGGGCTCCCGGCTGGCCCCAGCATTGAGGCCAAACAAAGGAAGCTCCCGGCCAGCTCAGGCCCTCCAGTTTTGGGATGCCAGGTTTGCCCCCACCCTCCCACAACAACTGCACAAGCCCAAGGCAGCCCTTAGCACTGATAGCCCTCCCTCATTCTCTCCCTCCACTGACAAGGAGGAGGAGCACTGTCCCGTCTACCCCCAGCCAGCTACCCCTCTGAGAAGCGGCCAGTGGAGAACTGCGGCTTGTGGAGGTGGGGCCCTGAAGCAGCCTGCTCCGCAGAGTTCAGGCCACTTCATCCCTGGCCACCCAAAAGCTGAACAGAGGCTGCCTCACCCCCAGGCCCTGGATCAGGCTACTTCAGCACTGGGGTGAAGCAGTCTGAACTCTGTGGAGTGGGCCACTTCAGGGCCCTTCCTCTGCAAGCTGCAGCTCTCCACCAGCTGCTCTTGGGAAGGGCGGCAGGCTAGGGGTAGGCAGGGCAGCGCTGCTCCGTCCCACCAGCGGAAGGAAGGATGGAGGGAGGGCTGCCCACACACACCCTGCCAGCACCAGGGGCCACCACGCAGCCCCTGGGCCACCTTGGGCTCATGCGGTTGTGGTGGGAGGGTGGCAGTGACCCTGGCACCCCAAAACTGGAGGGCCTAAGCCAGCTGGAAACCTCCTTATTCAGCCCTAATGGTGGGGCCAGCCGGGATCCCACTTATTCGGCCCCCAGACACTCTCCTGTGTCCAACTCCTTTTTGTCTCCCGCCTCAGCTCTATGTTCTCCTGCCATAATCCTTCCTCACCCCTTAACCACATTTTCTGTCCCACTCCATGCCCCCCTCAAACTGCTCTACCTTCTATAGCAGGGATGGACAAAACAGGCTCACAACCAGGCGCCAGCAATTTTACTTTTGGTTGCCAGAGGGCACATGGAGCTGCAGCTTTTGGAAGTGAGACCCTGAAGTGGCCCACTGTGTGGAGTTTGGGGCGCTTCACCCCTGCCCCACAGCACTGAACAGGCCTGCTTCAGGGCCTGGGGTGAGGCAGCCTGTATCTGCACTGGGGGGGGGGAGGTGAAGCACTTGAACTCTGAGGATCCTGTCCGCTCCAGGGTCCTGCCCTCTGAGAGGGAGAGGGGCTGCAGCTGAGCAGTGAGAGAGGGGGTATGCAAATATGCTGACAGCGGGGGTGGGGGGTGGAGCAGCACAGCTGTATGTGGCTCTTGGAATACTTCTTTATTGGGTCAGGGTGTGGGGGGGAAATGACTTTTCTTCTCTTTTGGGTTGCACACCCCTGGTCTAGAGCCTCCTGACCTCAATGGGGTGGGGGGGAGGTTCTCAAAGTAAATCAGAGAATCAAACAGTTGGAAGGGACCTCATGAGGTCATCTAGTCCAACTCCCTGCCAAAAAAGCAGGACCACTCCCACTAAATTATCCCAGATAGGGTTTTGACCAGCCGGGCCTTAAACATCTCCAAAGACAGAGATTCCACCACCTCCCTAGGTAGCCCATTTCAGTGCTTCACCACTCGCCTAGTAAGAAAGTTCTTCCTAATATCCAGCCTCAACCTCCCCAGCTGCAACTTGAAACCATTGCTCCTTGTTCTGTCCTCTGTTACTACCGAGAACAGCTGAGCTCCATCCTCCTTGGAGCATCCCTTCAAGTAGCTGAAGGTTGCTATCAAATCCCCCCTCAGTCTTCTCTTCGGCAGGCTAAGTAAGCCTAGCTCCTTCAATCTTTCTTCACAGGGCTTGTGCTCCAGCCCCTTGATCATTTCTGCTGCCCTCCACTGGACTCTTTCTAATTTGTCCACATCCTTTTTGTAGTGGGGAGCCCAAAACTGGACACAGTATTCCAGATGCAGCCTCACCAGCGCCGAATAGAGGGGAATAATCACATCCCTCGATCTGCTGGCAACACTTCTTCTGATGCAGCCCAGTATGCCACTGGCCTTTTTGGCAGCAAGAGCACACTGCTGACTCACATCCAGCTTCCCATCCACCATGACCCCCCAGGTCCTTTTCTACAGTGCTGCTACTTAGCTGATCGATGCCCAGCCTGGAGTACTGTATGGGGTTTTCCCATCCCAAGTGCAGGACTTTGCACTTGTCCTTGTTGAACCTCATGAGATTTCTGTTGGCCCACTGCTCCAATTTGTCAAGGTCTCCCTGAATCCTATCCCTGCCCTCCACCGTGTCTACCGTTCCCCCCCACTTGGTGTCATTCACAGACTTACTAAGTGTGCAATCTATCCCATCATCCAGATCATTAATGAAAATGTTGAACAGAACTGGGCCCAGGACCAACCCTTGGGCACACCACTCGTTACTGGTTGCCAACTAGACACGGAGCCATTGATTCCTACATGCGGAAACTGTTGCTCTCGTCAGTTCTCTATCCACCTTACAGTCACACATCCAACCCATACTTCCTTAACTTGCTGACAAGAATGCTGTGGGAAACCATACCAAAAGCCATGCTAAAGTCGAGGCATATCACATCACCAACTCTTCCTGCATTCACAAATCCAGTCATCTCATCACAGAAGGTGATGAGGTCGGTCAGGCATGATGTACCCTTGGTGAATCCATGCGGATTGTTCCTGATCACTCTATTTTCCTCCAAGTGTTTCAGGATGGATTCTTTGAGAACCTGTTCCATGATTTTTCCAGGGACTGAGGTGAGGCTGACAGGTCCGTAATTCCATGGATCCTCCTTTTTCCCTTTCTTGACAGTAGGCTCTGTTTGCTTTTTTCCAGTCTTCTGGCACCACCCCCGTTCGCTACGAGTTTTCAAAAGATAATGTCCTGCGGTACTGCTATCTCATCAGCCAACTACCTTAGCACCCTTGGATGCAGTTCATCCGCCCCCATGGACTTGTGCACATCCAGCTTCTTTAAGTAGTCCCTACCCTGAACTTCCATCACCAAGGGCCTCTCTTCTCTCCAATCTGCCATACCCAGTGTAGTGGGCTGGGAGCTGGCCCTGCCTATGAAAACTGAAGTAAAAAAAGCATTGAGCACTTCAACTTTTTCCTCATCCTCCATCACGAAGACATCTGCCCCATTCAGTCAGGGACCTACACCATCCTTGATCTTCTCCTTGTTATTGACATATTTGCAGAAACCCTTCCTATTATCCTTCACATCCCTTGCTAGCTGCAACTCCAATTGTCCTTTGGCCTTTCTGATTTTATCCCTGCAGTCTTGAGCAACATCATTATATCCCTCCCTAGTCACCTGTCCAAGCTTCCACTTCCTGTAAGCTTCCTTTTTATGCTTTAGCTCAGTGCAGATTTCTCTGTTAAGCCACAGTGGGTGCCTTCCACATTTGCTGTTCCTTCTGCTCATCGGAATAGTATCTTCCTGTGCCCTTAGCAGGGTTTCTTTAAAATGCAGCCACCTCTCTTGGACGTCTTTCCCCTTCAGATCAGTCTCCCAAGGTATCCTGCCCATCAGTTCCCTGAAGAAGCCAAAATCTGCTTTTCTGAAGTCCAGGGTCTGCGTTTTGCTTCTTTCCGTTTTTCCGTTAATCAGTATCTTGAACTCTATTATCTCATGGTCACTGCTGCCCAGGCTGCCATTTCCTTCTACATCCCCAATCAATTCTTCTCTGTTTGTGAGCAGCAGGTAGAGAGGTGCAAGGCCCCTAGTTGGTTCCTCCAGCATTTGTACCAGGAAGTTATCCTCAACACTCTCCAAAATCCACCTCCCTGCTCTGAATACTTCTATTATCCTACCTGCACCTGTACCAGGGATTAGGTCTGCTTAACTATCACTCACCCCTGAGCAACGTATCAAGGTAAATCTAAATTTTAAGTGACCTAAATTTTAAATCTATGTTTTCTGATTCTGTAGAAGAGAAAAGACTTGTGAGTCAGAGGGAGAATGTTGCAGCAGGAGGACGGGAGGTAAAGGCTTCTTCATCCTGACTGGAGCTTTAGTGATGCCAAAAGAAGGAAGGGCAGTCTATAAATTGATCTTATAGGAGTCCTGAACAAAAAAACAGAGTCTCCAAGACAGTTATAGGTATCAGTCAGGGAACATTGAGGTTCATTTCTACAGGAGGTTACATGATAGAATGATGAA
Source organism: Podocnemis expansa (assembly GCA_007922195.1). Classification (NCBI taxonomy): domain Eukaryota; kingdom Metazoa; phylum Chordata; order Testudines; family Podocnemididae; genus Podocnemis; species Podocnemis expansa. The sequence goes on from ML682008.1 coordinate 12,231,222, forward strand.
GTTACAGTGAAGCCTTTCAAACCATTTATCAAACTGCTTGCACTTCTCCTTTGCCAGGTGATACACTGTAGACCATTTCCTTGAATAAAATATTACCAGAAAATAAACGCAGGCTGACTTTTTCCAACTTTTTCTACTTTTCATTTCATCACCAGTGGTCTAGGAGATATAAAATTTACATATTAATCATTGATACATACTGTACAAGAGATTATGAGGAAAGTAGAACTAAAATATCAGAAAAAGCCTGAAAATAAATGTCTTCTTCTAATACATGCATACAAATGCAATTAATTTTAAGAGTTTTCTGTAGTTAGAGTAAAATATAAACCTAACAGTTTTACTATAAATTCTAATTTAAATATTAGAGCTAAATGACCAGGTTGCAAAAAGAAAACACACACACACCCTCCAGCCTAAAAACACATACACACCCACCAACCTATTCTCAAATAGTAAACATGTTCACATCATACAGGAGAACTGAGTCTTCTTTTCAACACATTGAAAAAAATAATATACAAACAGGAAATACATTAGCCATCTCAATATTAGTATACAGAGTGGTACCATCTGACTTTCTCCATCGACTGGTTCTTGTGACATCCACGATGGGTTTTTAGTCTCCAGTTCAGCACTCTGTTCCTGTAGCCACCTCTCAATACTACTTATGCACCCTTATTATTAGAAAGCAGGAAAAAGGGAATGATCCCCTTGAATAGTCAACTTTACCCTGCTTTCTAATCCAGATGGCCTTACTGGAGACTTACGATCTGAGGAGACTTTCAGTAGGAATGGAGTATTTCACTTCTGGGTCCCTGATACAGACTGCAGGGCCAAAAATTATTCTTTGGTGAACTAGGTGAAAATAACTGATGCCCTCAGACTGGTTCCTAGTAGGCAGATATCCACATTACAATTATCATAGTCAAAATCAGCACTTATAGTCAACAGTCTCAGCAGAAAAGCTAAAGAGTGAACAGATGTGGAGAGACAGAGCTCCTTTCTCACAGTGATGATCATCATTCCACATGAACAGTGACTCAGACCAGTGAATCAATGCACAATATCTTACAATATAACAGCATGTACTATATATACCCAATCTTGTGAAAAGTCAGGTCTGTTTTCATGGGCACTGATTCTGAATGTAACATGAACACTCAATTCATTTCAAAGATAAAATAATTTTCTCTTTCTTGATTTATGGAGGGAATTTCAAAACGGAATACCAAAGCCCTCTGAATGTTAGTCCATACCATTAGAAAGTTATAGCCTGGTCAGCTATTTTATGTGATAGACTGGAATAATGGTGAAAATCTGATGATATAGAGTCTGTTATCTTAAGGTTGCATTTGATCTAACCAACAGCAGGAACCCCACAGGAGGAGAAATTGAGATGTGTATACTATAACCCCAAAGTTACAGAGAGGTGAAACTACTTTGAAAGAAATCCTATTTGAAGGTCTAAGTAGCTGGCAAAATTCTAAAACTCCTGAAGTCAAGCAGATTTGTTGCTTTGAGAATAAAATTTTCAATACCATATTTAGAGAGTATTAAACACATTATGAAAATTTTACTTTATCTGATATTGTTTCCTACATTTGCCATATATATGTTTGCTCCCTTATTATGGGGTGTATATTCTTTGTAAGAAACAGAAAAAAGAGCTTACATGAGTGTTACCTAGCAAGTGCTGTTGTAAGTAAAGGTAAGAAAGTAATTTAACCTAATTTGATCTGCCTTTAACACATTTTACCTAAAGAGGAATTAGATGCCATTCAGAAGGACACTGTCCTGAATAACAACAGTAAATGTCAATTGTGAAATAAAACACATATAAAACTAAGAAATCTGCCAACCTATAATATTTTCCAAAGACCACTTACTTTGGACGGTGCCCATACTTGAATCCAGATTTCCCTATACACAAGTCTAAACTTTGGTGAAGCAAAATGTTACTAAATTACATCAATGTGAGCTTCTCTCTCATCCTTTTCTAGACCATTTCTCAGAAAAATTACATATTAGCTGTAAAAATATCTCTGAATAGACAAAGTGGAAAAAAGTGTACTCATAAGCCATTGATATACTGGTCTAAAGAAAGAGGATAGGACCATATTCATACCGTAAAATTCATTCTGATTAATATATTTTTATAGACTTTACCTTTAAGAATTTATCAGTCTGCTCCAGTATTATGAAGTACATAATTAGTGATGTAGACAGTGAAAGAATTCTGAAGTATGTAGTACAGCTCATAGGTCAATCTGTTTTTTAAATCTGTCAGCTGGAATTTTGTGTCAGTATTTTAACTTACTAAAGTATAAATTGTGTGGATTATTCATACCTCATATTCAACTTGGTTACACAGTGTATGTGTGTCAGGGTTAAAATTATATGAGCCAATTCAAACAATTTTTTTTGCTGAATAAAGGAAGTTAAACACAAAGATTATATTAAACAAACAAACAAGACTGAGATCTTAACGAAGAAAAAGTCAGAAAATTCAGAATTAAGAATCCAACAGTAACTTTAACTCTGCTCCCCCATATAAATGTATATATTTGCATACAATCATGCATTGTTTCCCTACCAGAACAGTCTCCAAGAGGAAGGTCAACAGGGCAGAGAAAAGAAGGGAAAAAAACTATATCCCACTGGATTCTCCCCATAAACTTCCATGCATTCCAGCACGTTGCAATCTTTAACGTAGCCTACGCACAACAGTAGCATCTCAAGTATATAGGGCTGTAAGCTGAACTCAAGGCTAAACGTTTTCTTCTTTACTCCTTTCACACTGTCACAAAAAGATACAGCTCACAAGCGGTGACCAGTAGCATCCCCAAGCAGCATGTCATCTTCAGTTAAGTTACAGGTGAAACAAAAAAAAACAAGCAAAGGCGGCAAACAAGGAAAAAAGATGGGAACAAAAGACAAGATAGAAAAGGACCTCCTGGGTAACTGAGTCCAGTTCACTCCTAACTCAGACAACCTAGTCATATAATCCCATTCATAAATTTATCAAACCCCATCTTAAAGTTAGTTAGGTCAAGGCCAAAGGAGAAAAGGAAAAGAAAAATGGCAACTATTTGAAGAAATAGTACAAGGGAGATGCAATTATTTTGAACAATGAACAGAATACCGTTAAAGTGGTACAATTCTTCCTAAGATTTGTGTTTGCTAGTTTTTGAAGTTTGAGGTCAATATTTTAAATAAACACAGTTTTTTTAAGTGTGCGTATTCTGACTTCTATCACTAGAAAGATTAAAAAACAAAACAAAACAAAACCAAGGACTTCAACAACCTGGGCTATAGTCAATGCATGGTTTGCCTACTGTTTGCCAGAATTCTAAAATGATAGCAAGACGCTCAATGCCATAATTTAAAGCGATGTTATTTTCCTATCTGTGAGGACAAAGGAAAAAACTCAGTCTCCTGTATCTTAGAAAAGTTAAGTGTGTTTACTGATAGTTTTTTAGATGAGAAAAACTGAAACTACACCATTAGTAAACAGTTTGATTTCTCAAGAATCAGAGATTTCTTCATGTTTACTTTTTATAAGTATCTTCCAAATTTGATTCTCTGAAGTGACATCAAAAAGGACATTTTAGTGAAACACATTTGCTCTTTACCCAGAATTTCTATATTGTGGTGGCCAAATTACTGCCCCCCTGAGACCTTCTTCCCCACTGGGCAGAATCCTCTAGCTCCATCACTCTGTTACATTGTGGAGAATCCAAGCTCCCCACATCAGTTTGGTAGCTGAAATGGGGAGAGGCACTGGGGAGCCCGAAAACCACATGCAGCCCACAAGACATAGTTTGACCATCACTGTTCTGTAGCAAATCAAAATGTACCCATTTGTTTGCTGAAAAGCAAAACCTGGGGATACATTTTCTAATGAACAGACTGAGTTTCAGCAACCCAATTCCCACTATTGTCAAGGACAGCTATTGGTTAAGTATTTGTAATGCTTAGAAAATACAGAGTGCAGTAACAAGTTACTATTTTTAAAGAGGACCTTTTATTAATCTTCACTATACATTTAGTCTGAAAATCATAATCTTTCTAAACACTGCCTGTTGACTACCTCCAAAGGGATAGCCATGTTATTCTAGTTCAGCAAAACAAAGAGTCCTGTCGCACTTCTAAACTTCTTAGTCTTTAAAAGTGCCACAGGACTCCTTGTTTATTTCTCCAAACACTACTAGACAAAAACTTGGCAGATTGTAGTTTTGCCATTTAACAGTACATAGAGATTGTTGTGATGCAGCAATGCTACAGTAACACACAATATTTTAGCCCATTCTGGCCCTTCTACTTTACCTTCCACATGCCAACTGGACAGTAACTTTCAGTGCTTGGGCTCAGATAGGCAGGGAGGCACTTTAGCAATTTAGGCAGTGGTAAATGCAGTTGTTCACAACATCAACGAAGTCACTCATCTTCGAGATTTTTAGAGGGATAACTGTTGGCAGAGCCATGGGGAGAAACTAGTGAAGGGGCTAGGGGATGTGTGGAAAAGTAACAGGAGAACAGGAAGCTGAGTAAGTCATTTGAAATGGAGGCCAACTGTAAAATAAAAAACTAAATTCAAGAACAGATAGAAAAATATGATACCTTGCCATATCTGGAAAAAAAAAAAAAATAGGTAGGGTGATAACTACCACTCAGCTGTCCTCATCTGCAGGGGAAAGGCAGAAGAGGAATTACGGATGGACAGGAGACTCCCCTTTCAAAATCCATAGCCAGACCATGACCATGTGGTTTACATTATTTTACAGACTTTTTGTGTGTGTGTGTGTGTGTGTGTGTGTGTGTGTGTGTGTGTGTGTGTGT
>ML682008.1:12242495-12291037 GCA_007922195.1 Podocnemis expansa
TTACACCAAATCAGTGAGCCCCCTTACACCCCCAAACCTCCCCCTACACCCCCCCAGTTCTCAGCCAGTCACTGTTATACCAAATCAGTGAGCCCCCTTACACCCCCAAACCTCCCCCTACAGCCCCCAGTTCTCAGCCAGTCACAATGTCATACCAAATCAGTGAGGATCCCCTAAACCTCCCCCTACACCCCTAATTTCCCAACACCCCCCAGTTGTCAGCTAGTAACTGTTATACCAAATTAGTGAGCACCCTTTACACCCCCTGAACCTACCCGTTGTCAGCTACTAACAGTGCTGTACCAAATTAGTGAGCATCCCCACAGTCCCCCTACACCTTCCCCGAATTTCCCAACACCCCCCATTGTCAGCTAGTAACTGTGTTATGCCAAATTAGTGAGCACCCTTACACCCCCCAATCCTCCCCCTACACCTCCTGAATTTCCCAGCACCCACCAGTTGTCAGCTAGTAACAGTGATATACCAATTTACTGAGCACCCCAATACCCCCTACACCCTCCCCCTGCAATGTCAAGTCCTGGGGAGAATACTGCACCTGGTTGCCTTGAATTATTTGGAGGCACACCACCACATAGTTTCCAAATGAACTGATGAATATTCATGACCCAACCCAGAGCTCTTTAAGTAGTTATTCAAAATATTTTGTGGCACACCTGTGTGCCATGGCACACTGGTTGGGAAACACTGCTGTACATAGCTGGCATGAGAGGCAGCCCCTGTCTCAGGACCTTTATAGACAGCACGGATCTCTAGGGCGGTGGTTCCCGACACTTTCTCTGCCGTGGCACACCTTCATTTGAGGCACACCACTATATAGGTTCCAAATGGACATTCATGAGCCAGTGCACCAATCCAGAGTTCTTTGAGTAGTTCTTCAAAAAATGTTATGGCACACCTGCTCAGGCCTTACGGCACACATGTGTGCTGCAGCACACTGGTTGGGAAACACTGCTTTGGGGGGGCAGCTTTGTGCCCCATTTCACGCCCCAGCTCATAACCAGGCACAGAGCCCAGCCCTCCCTCTGCCCTTCCTGGCGCTCTGGCCACTGGCCCCCTGCCACCCCTCACTCATTAACAGTGCTTCTACACTCTCATTTCATGTTGTCCAACACTTTCTTATTCCTACACCCCAGCCTTTATTTTTAGTGTTTGAGACTTTCTCACACAGCAATTGTTTGCTGCAGGACTTAGATTTTGGCAGGGAGCCCTCCTGCGATCAGGGAGGTGCCTTTTGCTAGTCAGATGAAATGCCATTCAAATTTGACCTAGTTAGAACCTGGTGAAAAGTGCTATTCCCTCTGTCTGGTTTGTGCAGCATGGCTTGAGTTAGCTCCGTGCCCCAAATCCTGAACAAGGTAAAGGCTGTCAGTCACCACTCCACACACACAGCTCAAATGTATGGGGCAGGCATTTGGGGAGCAGTAGATAGGGTGATGGGGGGCAGGCATTTTGGGGGCAGTAGCTGTGGTGGGGGGAAGGCATTTGGGGGGCAGTAGCTGGGGTGGGTGAAGGGGGCCCACACGTGTATGTGTCTTCCAGAGTTCTCCTTTTCATACTTCCCTGTCCTCCTTTCCATGCTTTGTTATGTGGTAACCCTAGGCATGCGTCACATATGCAGTCCACTAGGAACTCCTTGGAACAGAGGGTCAGGGCTGTAACTACAGTGGGGCAAGAAGGGCAAAGCCCCAGGCGAATTATTTTACAGGGCACCAAAGCCATGCTCACACGGATCGGTCCTGGCAGCAAAGAAGTGGAGCATACTGTACTCTGTTCCTCTACTCCAGACAGGACCTTGTGCTAGCCTGACAGGTTAGGTATTCCCCTGCCAGGACCCAGCTGGGGGAAGGGAAAGTGAAGGGACTCTGACCACAACAACTTCCATTAGTCATTTGCATGTCCCCGGCCACTCTCAAGTTTCTTAAAGCTCCTGGTATTCTGTAAGCTGCCTGCGGGCATGCAAATCACTAAGATAAGTTGTTGCAGTCAGAGACCCTTTACTTTCCTTCCCCCAGCCAAATCCTGGCAGGGAATACCCAGCCCCATGCCTAACAGGTAGCATAAGCACCTGCCTGGCTAAATGGAGCAGAACGGGGCACAGTAGGCTCAGGGGTTAACATAGGGCAGAGTGCTCTGCAAATTTGAGGGGCCAGTTTCCAGGGCCCCCAAAATAGAAAAATTCCACTCTGCCAGCCCCATTTCCCAGCAAGGCAGAGGATCTGTCACCAGCTCTCCAGCCTGCACAGGCAGGCTCAGCTGAGGCCTGCCTGGTTCCTCTCAGCTGAGCACTCCCACCCCTCCCCTGGGTCGGGAGGGGGGCACCTTTGGGGCTGCTTGCCCCAGGTAACAAAAAGTCTAGTTCCGGCCCTGCAGAGGATTCCCCTGGCTGCTGCCAGTTTAGCTCTGATGGTAGGATAGGGAGAGAAAGATACTGCCCATTTCCTTCTCAGGATATCACTTGATGCAAGAAATGGACACGAACCCCAAAAGAAGAGGCCACAGTGTATAATGGAAGTTGTAATCTGATCAAAGAAGGCCATCTATAGAAGAAAATGGAAACCTGAGGAATTGCATGAGGCACTGTGGTGGCATTTCTGAATTTAAATATTTTGATTTTCTATTTTTTGCCAACAGCGTAACGTATTCCATGGGAGGGGAAAGTAATATATACCAACTAACTCTTCTATTAATGTATTGGTCACCATTGTTTCAAAGTGTCATGCAACATGCTCTAGTAGCTGGTTCAGAGAAGAAAACCTTCCTCTGTTATCATTCAGTATAGTTAATCTAGTAGATCAAGTAGTGGAACCCTGTATCGTAGTACTGAAGGTTCAGTATCCAGATGTTGCTGACATGATGGGGGGCAGCTCTGCATCAGCTGACATTGATGCTGATCAGTGAGAGATCTTCCACAAACAAACAATACATAAGCTCATCAGCAATGAAGCACCGGTTATAATGTGCATCACTGAGACCTGGCTAGACACTTCAGGCCCTGTGCTAGCCCATCTCACACCTTCCCCAGGATATGCAGTATACCATAGAATCAGAAGGTAATTTTCAGAAGAATCCACTTTAAAGATTCACAAAACTATAAAGGAGAGAAGCTCCAAACCCCAAGTTATCTTTCAGCAGAGAAAACAAAGGAACTAAGCACCAGACTTTGTTGGAGATGGATCCTGACCAGTGGAGTACTCAGCCCTTTTGTTAGAAGGTATATTGGTAAGGAAACTGCCTTGAAAAAAGGCTGTACCTAGTTTTGTTAAATCTTAGCCTCTAGAAAACATGTCACTTTTATTTGCTTATAACTTTCTAACTCTAACCTTTATATTCACTTAGCATTCTATCTTCTTTTACAACTTGTTTTATTTTGATTCTAAACAAATCTAGTGCTGTGTTTGAAGTGAATATTATCTCAAGTTAATGTAGCAAGTTGATGGCTATTGTAACTTTAAAGGAAGAAACAAACCTTAATATCTTTCTGCAGCTTCCAGAAAAGGAATAAATGTTGTGGACTATGTGATTTTGCAAAAATATGGTGCTAGGGATTACTGGGGTCATCTTGCTGCATATAACCAAGGTTGGTAGAATCCAAAGTGATATAGTGGCATAACAAGCAGTCTATTGGAATCAGAGCTCCTGAGTGAGAGTTGCTTAACACAGAGACACTTAGTGCTTTTTGGTATGCTGGCTGCAAGCATCAACTCAGGAGAGTGACAGCAAAAGACCATTTGGGACACTCAGGGTTACCAGGCAGTCAATGACACAACCCCTCACGGATCTGGATTGCATTCCAGAATGTGACACCTGTCACAGAGCAAGACCTCCTGGGACACCCGCCTACAACAGGTCATTCAGACACCCCAAAAATGTATTAAAATGAAGCAAGGCCCTTTTCAGAGTTCTGCCTCAGGCCATATACACCTTATGTAGCATTGATCAATGATGTTCTAGCAATGAAAAAGGATCAGGTGTTTATGCTGATTCTTTCAGATCAGTTTCCTTCCATAATACTGACTAGGAGGTGTTACTGGCATATTTACTAATGCCAGGAGAGTTGCCAACTCTAGTAAATTTATTGTGAGTCTCATGATTTTTGGTGTTTTCCTTAAAGTCCACCTTTTGTTTTCATCTGAGTATAAGGAAATATCAGCTTGAACTTTAAAAAGTACTTTAACTCCCAAGATTGCAGAGAGAAGTTTGAAAATGGTAACTTTAAAGGCTCCGAGGCAAGAAAGAGTGCAAGGGTATTCTTTCTGGGGAGTCTGATTCATTATTTTGTAATACTTGGAGTTGGAAATACTCTGAATAAAAGTCAGAAAGGCCCCATGCAAGGGTTGGTAAATTGTATGAGCCTTAGGGTAGAAATGATCTGGGGGCCCAAATCATCCTCTCAGCCACTCATGTGCCATTCCCTTTTACTTCAATGGGAGTTCACAACGTGAAAGTGGTGGGACAATTGGGCCTTAGTATAATGGTTCTTGGAGTACCCAAGACTATGGGTAACTTTATTGCCCACCTGCCTTAGGCCTGAGGGAGACCTCCTTGTGCTCATCTGTGTGTCAGTTCCCCTGACAGTAAAAAAACAACACGGAGTTGTGTGGCACTATAAGACTAACAGATTTATTTTTTTGCATGAGCTTTTGTGGGAGAAGATCCCACTTCCTCAGATGCTTCGAAGCCTGTTAGCTACTCAAGAACATTCCTCTGAGCTGTACCATACCTTACTTTGCCTTGCAGGTGTATCTCAGTCCCTGAGAACCTTTGAACCACTCCCCTATAGTATCCAGCCCCTTCTCCTCTGAATATGCACAGAAATACCAAGTCAGTTATCCCCAAGGCAACAGCCTATACACCAGCTTGTATAATTCAGCTCAGGATAGGCTCTTTGCTTAATACCACAGCACTGAGATATATCTATAGTGAAAATGAAAGTGTTTATTATAAAAAAAAAAAAAAAAGAAAGAAAGAAAAATCAAGAGATAGTGAGTAAGGATAATGGAAACAACTGCATTTGCTCCAATTCCCTAGACAGAGACAAGGATCTCAAATCAGGCATTCCTAAAACTACAATACCCAGGTAGAGAAGTGAAGAAACAGATTAAATGAGACAGACAAGTATCCAGAAATCACCTACCATAGGACAGGCCCAACAAGGAAAACAACAGAACTCCATTGGCCTTCACTTACAGCCCTTAGGTGAGACCTCTCCAACACATTATCAAGGATCTATACAACCTAGCCTGGAAGACAGTCCGTCACTCTCACAGACCTTGGGTGTCAGATCAGTTTTTGCTTGCAGACAGCTCCCTACCCTGAAGGAAATACACACCAGCAACTATAAACCAGACAACAGAAATGCTAATCCAGGAACCTATCCCTTCAACAATGCCATTGCTGATGCTGACTGCATGTCTACTCAAGAGACATCATCATAGGTCCTAACCACATCAGCCACAACATCAGGAACTTGTTCACCTGCACATTTACTAATGTAATATATACCATCACGTGCCAGCAATGTCCCTCTGCCATGTAAAATTGGCCAAACTAGACTGTTTTTTTGCAAAAGAATAAATGCACACAAATCAGATATGAAGAACGGTAACATTAAAAACCCAGTAGAAGAGCGCTTCAGTCTCCCTGGACACACAGTAACAGATTTAAAGGTTGTCATATTTCAGCAAAAAGCCTCCCCCAAAAACAGACTTCAGCATAAAACTGCAGAGCTGGAACTCATATGCCAACTTTACACTATCAGACTATGCCTGAATAGAGACTAGGAATGGCAAGCGTACTGCAAAAAATAATGTTCCCTCTTTTGGCAATTCACACCTTCTCATCAACTGTTTTGAATTGGCTTCTTCCACCCTGATTGAATTGACCTCCTCAGAGCTTGCCCTACTCAAATTGTAACTAACCCTGCCATATGTATATATACCTAACAAGCTGAAGTTTCCACTTTATGCATCTAATGAAGTGGGTTTGAGCCCATGAAAGCTTAAGTCCCGCCCCCCAAATTTTGTTAGTCTCTAAGGCTGTGTCTATACTTGCAAGTTAGTTTGAATTAAGGAGGCTTGATTCGAACTAACTTAGTCTCTGTGTACACTAGACTTTCCTTAGTTCAAATTAAGGAATTCCTTAATTGAAAGCTTAGGTCGAACTAGTAAGACCTGCCCTTTAGGTTGAACTAATCCTTTAGTTCGATCCTTAGTTTGAACTTGGCACAGTGTAGACATTTAAGTCCACTTTGTTAGTTTGAACTAAGGGCAGTTAGTTCGAATTAAAGAAGTCGTTTAAGTCAAATTAACTGTAATTTGACTTAGTCTATGTTGTTAATTCAAACTAATAAGTTCAAATGTAGTTTGAACTATATTCAAACTTACTAGTTTGAATTAACAAATTAGAGCTATGTTTCGGAAGTGTAGATATAGCCTAAAGTCTTCTGACTTCTTGTCAGAAACAAAAGGATTACAGATAAAACAAAATCATAACACACTTTCTAAAGACTAAGTTTAATAAAAATTTAGAATATCTAATGTTATCTTATCTTAAATGTCCTCTGCAATGGTTCAACCAGTGCTGGCTGAAATTCTGTTTTCATTAATGTGAACACATTCCCCATTTACCTCCTATACTTGCTAGCTGCAGAATAACAGTTTATCTTGTATGTTCCCCACATATAGTCCAGCAAACCCTTAAGTTTATCTGAAGATAAGGTTTTCTTCCCCCATCATGTGTGCTCTTCCTTGTTGACTTCCCATCTTGCCTGTTGACTCCCTACGTAAGTGTACCAGCACTGTGTTAGCTTATAATGTTTACTTACATGCCAATAGCAAGACTGGAAAACAAATATATTTTATTTGACAGAAAACCTGTTTCTCTTCCTCACTCTGATACAAACTCTTAAGAGCATATTTTTAGTATTCATACATGAGTCCTTGCACAGTGTTTGTACATACATTTCACAACTATATTAACCAGTGTGTGACCCTGCTTTTATTTAAGACCTCACATGACATTATCTGACGAACCAAAATGTATGCACTAGAATCAGGATATTCTTGTAATCTCCTTACCAGCTGGTACTAAAAGGTTCATGAGTCACATGTAGTTGGTTAACAACAATAAGCCTTACTCATGTTACTAGCTATGAAATTGTTGCCAAATTTGGAGTGAAGAAATTTTCCTAAAGTGCATAATGTCAAGCAAGGTGAGGGCACTTTCCTGTGGTGCACAGAAAAGGAATCATTTGTTAGGGTATGTAGGTGTATATAACACCATCCATTTCTTTGTGTTCCAAAGGGTAAACATTTTTCGACTGTGTTCTTCCTGTTTTCTTTTTGAAATTTCTGAAGAGACCACTCAAATGTTGACCAGAGGCTAGTCTGTGTATAGAATATACACAATCATATTAATAATAAAATCATATTAATAATATGTATTATCTACACCATTTACATCTTAGTATGCATCAAGCACAAATAGTATTAAGCACAAATATTATAGCACTTATATAGCCTAAATTATCCTATACCTTTACTGTAGACCTGTTCTCTTATACTAAGTATCCCATAAAACACTGAGCAGCTGAAGTAAACTTTGCCTTAAGTAGATAGAAAAGTTGTCATGATCAGGATATATTATTTTACTATAGCAACACGTAAGCCACGAGCCAGTATTGAAATATCCCAAAGGAAAACGTGTCTATATCATGCTCACTGTGTTTGTGCAGTGCATCCTCACTTGCATCAATGCAGAGAGCAGTATGCTGTGGGTAGCTATCCCATAGTGCAACTGGCCACAGGGGGGTTTGGGGAGGGCTTTCAGTGCCTCATGGAACCAAAACATTGGCACAGTGGAATTGGAACAGGGCTGCAACCTCCTGTGATTCATTTTCCTCCCTCCCTACCTACCCTGCTTTGAACTGCAAACAATCAGGGCCGTCCCTAGGGTAGGGCGAGACGGGCAGCCACCCAGGCCCCGCACTTTGGGAGGCCCCGCAGGGCCTGCACCACTGCCCCCCCAATGCTGGGGACCGGGTGAGCGGGCCAAAAGCTGCAGCCTGGTTCAGCGCTGCTGGTTGCACCCCCCTGGCCATGCATATTGCTTTTGGCTCTGTGCCGGAGCAGTAGGGAGTAGGCGGGAGGCAGCGTGGGGCCCATATTGCTACCCCCCTAGCCACACTGCTTCCCACACCCTCCCCACTGCTCTGGCACAGAGCTGAAAGCAGCGCACAGGGCAGGGGGGATGGACTGGCAGCACTGAACCAGGCCACCCTTTTGGCCAGCTCGCCTGGTCCCCAGCATGAGATGTCTGGTGCATGGAGCCTGCCCCTCCCCTGGGCTGGCCAGCTCCACCCCCAGTGCCAGGGGGGGTGAGTGGGGGCCCCGCAGAGGGTGTTTCACCCAGGGCCCTGCATCCCCCGAGGATAGCCCTGCAAACAATCCATACTTTTTCTGCCTTTTTTCAAAAGGCTGGCTTAGCTACATGTTTGCCATAGCCTGAAAAGCATGGACTACATTCAGCTGTGCATTTTTGTCATTGGCATTACAAACAGCTTGCCCCTTATCCTACAGTATTTCCAGAGGTGAGACAGGAGCTGCTGTGCAGAACATTGCAGTGTCCTTCAAGAAGCTCTTTTCTAAGCCATAGAATAAAATAGTTCCTGGTTGCTGCTGGAGTTGTACAGCAGCTGAACGCTGTGGGTTACCTTTTCTGGTCCTAAGAAACAAGGACTGCCTAGTGGGATCACATCATTATGCAGTTATGAGATGACGAGGAGCAGTTACAGAAATTTCGAATGTAGAAGCTTTTCAGGAACTGTGTGCTGAGTTTTCCTGAGCTCTAAATTTCAACCACACTAAAATGAGACCTGTTCTGACTGTGAAGGGGTGAGTGGCGACTGCTGTGTGCAACACCAGACTGCTACTGGTCAGTGAGTAATCAGTTTGGAGTTGGTAAATCCACTGTGGGAGCTGTTGTGATCCAAGTATTGACTTCTGCTAAGAAAGGTAGTGACTCTGGGCAATGGGAAGGGCTTAGTGGACTCAGATACCCACTGCACCTCACTTTTTCTTCATATTAAACATAAAATACAAGAGCATGCAACCCCTACCATTTGATTGGAATTGCATAATTACCAAAGGTTCCTCTCCAAGTATTTCACTTTGATATGATGCAATCCTGCAACTGGATGGACTGCTCTGGGATTAAAAACAGTTCCTGGGTCTTGGAGAGAATGAATTCCCCCACTTGTCTCTCTCCCATTCTTCTTCTCCTCCTGATTGTTTGTCTGAGGTGGCCTGCAACTTTGATCCTTGTGAGGTATGCACACAGCTTTTGGGGTGAGTGATAAGTTCTTTCCTGACAATTGTATGCAACTCATTGTGGAAGTGGCACGTCTGCAGTGCAGAGCCAGAATGACTGTTTGCCTTCCTTGCCTTCAGGGATGCCAGCCAAAGTTCTTTGATTTTCATGCAGCACTGCTGCATGTTCCGAATGTAGCCTTTGTCCCGCATGTTTCACAAAATCTTCTTCTAGATGTCAATGTTTCTTCAGCTGCCTTGGAGTAGTGCCTGCACAGACTCTTCTTCCCACAGAGTAAAAAGATCTACCACCTCTTGTGTCCTCCAGGCTGGACCGTGATTGGGTGTTAAGTCACCATGATAAACTGGGCAGGAGAGCTCTCCACACTGATTAAAGAGGAAAAGGTAATTCAGAAGTTCCTAGACCTTTAGCAAAGGAGGAACTGTTTCAGGCTGCTGTGCTGTGGAGCTGAAAATGATCACCAGAGCAGTTGCAGCAGAGCACGGTGGGAAATCTCCTGGAGGCCAATTCAGTCAATTTAAACAATACTGCATTTCTATGTAACTATCAACAATTAATTAAGAGGGATCTGCCACAAAGTCAGTAGGGCTCCAGTCACAATGTGCTGACTTGACCACCAGCCACAAGATTTCCAGACTGTTGCCCAGCTCCCCTAGGATACTTCCTGTCCCCTTTCCCTCCCTATTTGGCCTCCTCAGGGTATTCTGCCCCTCTTTGTCATTGCCATGCAGTAGGTCTAGTAGCTCCTTGGGGTCATCAGCAGATGGCACTGCACACCAAGACAGTAAATGTGGTTATATCCCCTTAGATAGAGACAGACACCTTCAGGATCTCTATCAAGCATTCTTAAAGCTACAGTACCCAGCTACCGCAGTGAAGAAACAGATTGACAGAGCCACCCGGAAGTCAACTACTACAGGAGAAGCCCAAGGAAGAAAACAGAACGCCTCTAGTCATCACCTACAAACCCCAAGTCAGAGCTCTACTGCACATCCTCGGGAATCTACAGCCTATTCTACAAGACAATCCCTCACTCTTCAAGCCTTGGGAGACCTCTCCTTGCTTACAGACAGCCCTCCAACCTTAAGCAGGTACTTACCAGCAACTAGAGACTTAACAACAGAACCATTACAGCAGGCACATATCCCTGCAACAAACCATGCTGTCAACACTGCCCACATATCTGCACAAAAGACACTATTAGAGGACCTAATACAACCAGCTAATCCATCAAAGGCTCATTCACCTGCTCATCCACCAAGGTGATTTATGCCATCATGTGCCAGAAATGCCCCTGCACCTTATATATTGGACACACAGGACAGTCTCTGCGCAAAAGAATAAATGGGCACAAATCTGACATTAGAAATCACCACAAGGAGTTGTGTGGCACTTTAAGACTAACAGATTTATTTTTTGCATGAGCTTTCATGGGAGAAGATCCCACTTCCTCAGATGCTTTGAAGATGGGTGAACTTACAGAAAGTGGTTCAGCACTTCAGTCTTTCTGATCACTCCATTAACAATTTGCTAATTGTGGTGCTCAGACAGATGAATACCAGATCAAGGCTTCAAAGTGAAACTGCTGAGATCACATTTATTTGCAAATTCAATTGCATTGTTTCAGGACTTAATAGGGATATTGGATTTTTCACTCATTGCAACAGGTGATTTGACCTCATCTTCCTCTGTATGCTGTTCCCCAGTGTTTGAATCTTTACCCCTGTTTTGATTTGCTGTTACAGTGTAAACTGTTCCCATGACTTACACTTCCCTGTATTTATTTCCTCTCATTCTGTAAGTTCCCCCCTCTTCATCTTCCCACAAAACCTCATGAAATAAATAAATTTGTAAGTCTTTAAGTGCCGCAGGACTCCTTGTTTGTTTTACTGAACTAGACTAACACAGCTGCCCCTTTGGAACTTTCATCACAGATGCTCCCAGTGGATTTCCCAACTTCAGATTGATTTCCAACTGATCCATAACTGTCTGGAGTTGCTAATTTCTACAGAGTAATGACCACTCACTTCTCTACTATCAGAGGTAGTCTAAAATGAGTATTCATGTGTGTCAGTGCCAGCTCTTCGCAAAGTTGAAAGAGTGCATATGAAATTTCTGTAGCCACTGCTCATCATCCCACACAATCATCACAATGCAGTCCCAACAGTCTGATTGTTTTCTGGGCCTAGAACCAGCATACCACAGACTGATGATGATGATGCGTGACAGCCTGCAGCAAGCAATAATTTTCTTGATCTATGGCTTGGAGCAGGGCGGTCTCAGTAACATTGCAATTTTCCGGGCAGCTGCCTGCTCCTAAAAATATTGCAGTACTATATATTTGCTCCTCCTTATCCTGCAATGTTTTCAGATAACTTGCAGTAAACCCTGCAGTGTAAGCTCAGTAAACTCTACAGTGAAGTTGTAGTTTCATTTACACTTTTAATAAGCAGTGTTAGTAATAAGATTTTTCAGTTATGCAGTCAACAATATACACATATTTCCTTGCCTCCGCTATTTAGCACCTTATACAGTCATCTGCATAAATGTAGTGTAAGGCAAATAAAAGTGAAACTTTACTAAATCGAAATGGAAGAATAACACCCACTATATTTATCTATTAAAAAAACAGCTATACAAACAGAAAATGTAATGGTTCATTTCTCTGTGCTTCTGGTCATGATTAAAATATAACCAACTCTGTTTAAAATGTTTTCAGTGTCTTTTGATGTTATGGAACTTTCTGTAGGCATACAGGGAATTTTAAATGGCTGGAGGTGGATAATTGATCTTTATGCAGTTCTGTGAAATTGACTGAGTTCATATGTGCTCTCTATAGAAGCTGCATTTATTAGTACTGACTGGCTAAAAAGCCAAGCTTGTTCTGTTTGTACACTTAAAACTAGCTCTGAGGTCATATGACGACTGTGTGCTAGAAAAATTCATTTTACTGCAAAATAATGCTTTTATCTTTCATAGCTATAGTATGCCTAGAATTAAACTTGAAAGGCTTCTCACACATATTATAAGCAGGGCTTCCAGGATTGCCTCAAGGTTGCTCTACTCTTTCCATTAGAAGATCATGTTTTCAATTGCTTATAACTTGGTGTAACAGAAACTACTTGGAGAAGAAATTTCCCATGAGGGCAGCCTGCCTCAGACTGAATATTTGGAAAATTTCATCCATTTCTGAGAACCAGACTAAGGAAAATATGTTGTTTTGACCATGTTAAGAAAATATTGAGCCCTTCTTTTTAAAAAACTGAAGTACCCTTATGCTGTAGTGTGGAGGCTTGAAATTTGCCAGGAGGGTGGCCTTCATATCAGGCATGTGCCTTCTGTGATCCCTATGAAAATCTGCTCAAATTTGGCCAAATTAAAAGCCTTTGAAAAAAATCAGTTCTCACATGCTCACTGGAGACTTGCTAGAAAATAAAAGATATATTGTCCAAAGATGCCATCCTCACTGAGCACACTCCAGCTCCTCAAAGCTCCTAGTGCTGATCAGACTGCATGTATTGTCTCCATGCAGCAACTGAGCGTGTTCCAGCCCAGGGTTAGGGAGGCTAAGGAGGACTTTCTCTGTAATGCAGGGGTCTCAAACTCAAATCACCATGAGGGCTGTATGAGGACTAGTACAGGGCTGCATGAGGACTAGTACGTTAGCCTGAAGGCCGGACCACTGAAACTTTTTCATACAAAGATATTGCAAATATTGGTAATAGCATCATTGCATGCTGCAGCAAATAGCTTTAAGGGGCACATGCGGCCTGCAGGCCACGTATTTGAGATCCCTGCTGTAATGGCTGCTCTGGGCCAGTGAGGGGTTGGACATCAGAACTGAGAGCTTGCCCTCTTCAGTACCTCACTTACCTTCCCCTGGCTATGTCTACACTAGGGGTTTAAGTCGACTTAAAGCCCCTTAAGTCAACTTAAGCAAAGTCCAGGTTACATTTGGATTTAATTAAGTCGACTGAAGCATTTGGAAAAGACTTAATAACTCACTTGTTAACAGACCCATAACTACAGTGGGGCGAATGGGCCTTTGCCCCAGGTACACTGGAGCAGCTCCATTAAAGGGCACGTTCTCCACCATGGCCCCAAGCACCAATAATTGCAAGGGGCAGATTCTGATTGGAACGCTCCCTGGGCGCTAAAACAGAGTTTTACAGCTCTACTTGTTAAGTCGACTTAATTTTTAAGTCAATTTTATTAAGTCAACTTAAGCCAGTGTAGCCTGGCATTAGGTTTAAGTCAACTTAATTGGCCTCCTGGCCACCTTTCCTGGCAACCAGGAATCCCAGAACAGGATAAAGCCCAACCATTCTGCTCCACAGCCAGACCTAGCCAGGACTCCAGCTGTGTGACAGGCATGGCAGAGAGCAGAGGCAGTCAGGAAGGCCAGGACGCAGGCCCCATCCTGTACCCACGAGGAGGTCTTAGATCTCCTGGCTGTGGGAGGGGAATGAGGCCATGTACTCCAAGCTCTAGGGAAGCCAGAGGAACTGGGAGGTGTATAGGTCCATGTCAGAGGCCCTGACAGGGAGGGGCCACCCCACCCCCCATATTAGATGCAGGTAAAGGTCAAAGACCTCCACCAGGACTACCACAGGCCCAGGGAGGCCATGTGGTGCTTGGGGGCAGCTGACACCATCTGCCCCTATTATACCCAGCTGCACTCCTTCCTGGGCCAGGACGCTGATGATGGCCAGTCAGCTGGCACCATCGATGCTGCCGCGCCCCCCTCCCAGGAAGATGGTTTGGTGGATGAGGACATGCTGCTCAGCCAGGGGGACATGAGCATCCCAGCACAGGGCATTGCACAGGCCCAGGGCCGTGCTAGCCCAGAGCTCATCCTGGGGACCCAGGAGAAGGCTCCCCACCCTGGATGAGAGGACATCGTGCCAGGCTCCTGGTGCATGTGCCAGGGCTACACTACGCTTTGCCTGGTTCAAACTAAGAAATTTCATAGTCTGAACTAGGCAAACCTTGGTCTGAACTAGTAAGACCCGGCACTAGTTCAGACTTCTGCACTTAGTTCAAACTTTAGTATGAACTAAGCAGGGGCAAGACACAAACTAAGGGTTAGTTCGAACTATCTGTGCAGTTAGTTCAAACTAAAAAGTCCACAGTTCGTTTGAATTAGCCTGAGGTTAGTTCGGAGTAACCTCAAACTTTTTTAGTTCAGACTAGCAAGACTGAACTAAAATTGCAGATGTAGACATAGCCCCTGTCCCAATCTATTCCCATCCCTCACTTCAGTTTGGCCTTTGTGCTTTTCACATTCATATCAAAGCTTCCTCCTCCAGGCTGCCTGGGTGGCCACAGGGGCTATGGCTACAGATGCAGAACTGAGATACTGAGACATTAACATCAAAAGTACCTACTGATACTGGGAACCCAATCTGAGACACCAAGGACCTAATTTATTCAGAACATTTTGCTTTATATGGGAATGTATATACTCAAGCACAAGTACCAATGACATCCGTTGCAGTTATAAAAGTCCGGTGCACCTGCATATCATGCTCCAGGGTCTCTGGTTGGGCACCCAGAAAATGAGGAATACTCAATTAATGATACTGCTGCAATGCTAGCTCTAATATAGCGTAGTTATAAAGAGTGCTTATTACACAGAGATGGGCTTATCCTTGATGAGCTCGTGATCCCAGCTTTGAATAAGACTGCCAGCAGTTCATTTCAGTCTCTCTGCACATTCTGTAAAAGACAAAACAGCTACAGTGCTTCAACAGAAACACTTTAAAACCAGACTGCAATGTGAAACTGCAGAGGTGGAATTCATATGGAAACCTGACACTGTTAGATGAGGTCTGAATGGGGATTTGGGATGGCCTGCTCATTACCAAGGGTTATTTTCCACTCTTTTAACATTCTCGCCTGTTCTTTCACAGCTAGAATCAAAACTACTTTCTTGGTTTGCTAAACAAGACTGAACTGACCTCGCGACTTACCCTTCTCTGCATTTATTTTTTCCCTGATGTAGCTACAGCTTCCATTTCATGCATCTGAGGAAGTGGGATCTTCTCCCATGAAAGCTCATGCAATAAATAAATTTGTTAGTCTTTAAAGTGCCACAGGACTCCTTGTTTGTTTTAGTTAAATTCTAGCTAGAATAAATCACTAGTTCAAATCACATATAAACAAAGAGTAAAAAGTTTCTATGTATGGATGATAGGAGAATTTGGGATAAAACCCAGGAAAGAACCTGAATCAAGTCTGCAGTGTAGATACACCTTAACAAGGGATAGAAACTTTCAAAGGCTTCATAACATGCCCTTTTCTAGGGAAAGAAGTGATGACTTGTAAATATAAATCATGTTTCCTCCTTTGCAGGGCCGGCACTAGATGGTAAGCAGCCCCTGCATTACAGGGGGGCACCAGCATTTGAGGGGCACCAAAAGGGGACAGTGCCGTGGCACTCCCCTGATGATGTCACTAGTCTATGCCAGCAGCGCTCTGCTGCGGGGGAGGGGGGGCCACAATCCCCAGCGCCGGCCCTGCTCCTTTGCTCCTCCTGCCTATATGAAAGGCCCTGTGCAACAATGGCCTTCCCTTCCCTTCTCTGAAAAGGCTGCTTTAATTTCCCATTAGAGACTATGGGTATGTCCACACTGGCTTCTTATTTCGAAACAACAGAGCTTGTTTTGAAATGAGAAGTGGCACATCCAAACGACGTTCTCTCGTTTCGAAAAATGGGTTCTGTTGTTTCGAAACAAGAGCCATTGTTTCAAAATGGCTTAAACCCCTTCCCTTTCAAAACAACGGTTATTTCAAAATGAGTTGTTTTGAAATAACCCCGTTGGGACATGCTGTTTCAAAACGACAGTTATTTCAAAACAACTTGTTTCGAAACAACCGTTGTCCGGACGTGCTATTTTGAAACAAGCGTTGTTTCAAAATAACCATCTGACCTTTCTCCCAGGGTGCACAGCACCCTGTGGAACAGGAAGTTCCTATCAGGGCGTGCCTGTCAGGCAGTGTGGCCTGACCCTTGATTAGGCATGGCTGCTCAAGCAGGCACTGCTGCTGGGTGGCGACGCCGGACTCCTTTCTGGACCCCTGAGGAGGTTCGCTGCCTCCTCGGGATCTGGCAGAGGCCAGACATCATGTCCCGGTTCCAGGCCTCCCACTGGAACTGGGACATTTACTCAGACATTGCCACAGCAATGTCTGAGCAAGGCTACCCGTGCACCACAGATCAGGTCCGCAGCAAGGTCAAGGCCTTGAGGCAAGATCATGCACAGACCCAGGAGGCTTGGGAGCTCCAGGGGGCAGGGAGCTCAGCCTCCTGCCCCTACTATGAGGAGCTCCACTCCTTCCTGGGTCCAGAGCCCAGCAGTCTCCCTGCTGAGGCTCTGGACACAGGTGTCCAGAGGAGCCCCTCGTTGGGCCCGGAGGCACCGGGGTCCAATGTCTCCATAGGGGGGCCTCCAGCCTCACCACCACCAACGGCAGAGGCCACCCCGAGCAGCCCGGACCTGTTCGCCAGCCCGGAGATGCTGAACAGCCTGGAGGACCAGGGGCCTACCACCATCTCGGCCCCTGGGTCCGACACGGAGCCCAGGACATCGCACCGGACCTCTGGAGCCCCCATGGGTAAGTATTCCCCTCCCACTGAGGCACACAGGGCCAGGCCTGTCCAGCAGGTCATGGGCAGCGAGGGGGTCCAGGGCCGGGCACCAAGGCAGGTAGGGCACAGGGTTGGCGGGTGCAGAGGCCCCCCCCTCAGCCACAGGTCCCACAGAGACAGGTGGCACTGGGGTCACAGGCCTCTGTGTGCATGGGGGTGGTGAACAGGGGCTGGCTGTTAAAGATGCAGCCGCATCTTGGGCGGGGTGGAGACCATGCAGGCCACACCACTGGCAAGTGGCCTTGGGAGACCCCCTAGGGCAAGGTGTGGCTGAGTCCAGCTCACCTTCGTGGGCACCACTAGCATGTGTGCCTCCAGGGTACGGTTCCCAGATGTCTGGCAAAAGGAGAACATGGTCCCCTTTTTACTGTCCTGTTCTTCTTTTTACCCTCACATTTGCTGTCTGGGAGGCAGTTTAAAATACAGGAGTTTGTCAGGCTTTGTACTGTGGGGGTTGAAGTATCCTGGAATGCCATAGAACACTGATTTGTACAGGCAAGTGTTCCAGGGCCCCCTAAACCCAGACGAATACCACAGCCAGACAACATTTTCGCCCAGGGTCCTCCAATGTCCTCCGGTGGGTACTGTCCTGGCCTCCTTTTGAGGCTTTGGGGGCCAGTAGCCCTACCCCAGGGCAATGTCCCCCGGGATCCTGGGACCTGCTGACAGTCAGGGCAGAGGTGTGTGCTGCAGACAGGCTGCACACAGACAGGGCCAGCAGGCTTCAGGGGCCAACTGTGTTTTCTGCTTCCCTCCAGCAGGTCGCCCAGCCGCTCACCAGCCACCACCACCGCCAGCCCAATGCCTCAGCCCCAGGGCACCCTGGCGGAGGAGGAGGACCCCCTGGTCGTGGGCTGAGCTCCTCGAGAGCCTCGAGGAGCTCAGTGAAAGGATGGAGGTGTCAACGCAGGCCTGGCGACTCGAGCAGGCCCAGTGGCAGGATGCCGCCCTCTGGGTCCTAGACCAGGTCACGGCGGTGGAGGACAGGGCGGTCACGGCCCTGGAGTGCCTCAGCGAGTGACTGCCAGCAGCCATCGAGGCCCATGCTGCCGCCATCCAAGAGCTGGGGGAGGGGCTGGCCTCACCACATCGTGCTGAGGGTTTGCCACCTGGCCCTCCCCGGGGCGACGACGCACGGAGGGTGGCCGTGGGCACGGGCGGGGTGTGCCACCCCCCCCAACCCTTCCACAGGCCGTGCCTGACTTCCCCCCTGACACCCAGACTATCTCACCCCCTTCCCCCTTCCAAGTTGCTGCCCCCTCCCCAAACTCCAAAAAGTCCCCCTCCCCCTTCCAAGTTGCCGCCCCCTCCCCGAACTCCCCAAAGTCCCCTTCCCCCTTCCAAGTTGCTGCCTCCTCCCCCGGACTGCCCCCACATTGCCCATCCTGTAACACCCCCAGCCCTTCCCTGCCCCAACCCCTGTATTGTTAAATAAATAGTTTGGCACTTATTCGTGGTTTTCAGTGGTTTTATTGGGGGTAGTTGACAGTGCGGGTGGATGGGTGGGGGCTGGCTGTAGGCGAACGGGGAAGAGGGTGGTGTGGGGCAGGGCAGACCTGGCCCTTAGAGTTCCTCCTCGGCGAAGGTGGTCCAGAGTGCATTGCGCACGGACAGGGCTCGCTGGGATGGCTGCTCCCATGTGGGCACAGGTTGGGGTTCCTCATAGTCCCTGCCGAGGACTCGGGCCTCAGCTTCCCATGCAGGTGGAATGGGCTCACCCCACTGCTCGCAGTAATTGTGGAGGGCCACGCATGTGGTGATCACTTGGGGCAGTGTCCTTTCAGCGAGGTGGAGGTGGGTGAGGAGGCACCTCCAGCGGGCCTTGAGGTGGCCGAATGCCCACTCCACCACCTGGCGGCAGCGGGTCAGGCAGCGATTGAAGATCTGCCGGGAAGGGTCAAGGGGGCCTGCATACAGCTGCATGAGCCATGGCCGCAGGGAGTAGGCCGCATCTGCCACAATGAGGATGGGCACCTCTACTCCCCCAAGATTGATGTTGTGAGGGGGGAAGGTGCCCGCCTCCATGCCCTGGTAGAGGGCAGAGTTCCAGAGGACCCTGGCATCATGGGCCCTCTCTGGCCATCCCACATAACAGTTATGGAGCAGGCCCTGGTGGTCCACAAGGGCCTGCACAAAGATGGAGTGGTACCCCTTCCTGTTGCGGTACTCAGCGGCCCTGTGCTCTGGGGCTCATATGGGGATGTGTGTGGCGTCGAGGATCCCCGCACAGTTGGGGAAGCCGAGGGTGGCCATGCCTGGGATGGTATCATGCAGATCCCCTTGTCTCACCAGGCGTTGCAGCAGGACCCAGTTGATGGCCCTGGTGACCTCCACGAGGATGTTCCCGGTGGTGGACCTCATGACGCCGAAGAGCTGTGCCACTGACCTGTGGGACTCTGGACTGGCCATCTTCCACAGGGCGATGGCCACTTTTTTTGTCCACAGGGATGGCAGGACTCATGGGGGTGTCCCTGCGGCACAGCTGCAGGGTGAGTTCCGTGACCAGGAGGGTGAAGCTGGCTCTGGTCATGCAGAAGTTCTGCCTCCAGTCGTCGTCCCCCCAGTTGCACAGCACTACCTGCTCCCACCAGTCTGGGCTGGTCTCCGGGGCCCAGACCTGGCGAGGCACGGAGGGGGGCAGGGGCAGTAGCTCTGCCCTGCAGACCAGCTGGAAGAAAGCATTGGGGAGAGGCTGGGCACCCTCTGAGTCCACGAGCACAGTGTCCCACATGAGCAGGACACTCTGCAGGTGGTCAGAGTGGCTGGGTGTCACACGGCGCTGTCTGGGCAAACGGGCAATGTCCATTGCTTGCAGAGTCCTGCAAGCCAGAGTGGACAGGGAAGTGAGGTCGGGGCCAGCTTTTACGGGATTGGCTACCAACATGGCCGCCGACATGGCACAGGGAGGTGGCCATGTTGCCACACCTCGCATGGTGCCCTGCCCCTGAAGCGAAATAGCAGTCCACAGTGTGGACATGCTATTTTGATTCCCGCTTTTTTCCTTATTTTGAAATAGCTTTTTGTTATTTCGAAATAAGACATTTCAAAATAAGGCATTATTTCAAAATGGCTTGTTTCGAAACGACCTGTTTCGAAACAAGCGCTTGTGTGTGGACGTAGCCTATGGGTGCTTTTTATATTAAAAACTTCTTCCTCAGGGCTTATATACCTATGTCTGCTGTGTTACTAGTCCCTGTTGATCTAGGACTCTAATGCTAATATGGAACAAATACTGCAGTGACTCTAGGCCAGTGGTTCTCAACATTTTGCAGATTGTGACACACTTGGCAGCAGGCATGTTGGGAGCCTACAGGACACACCACATCACACCACCCCCACCAGGCCAAATCCAGCCATCTCTCTGCAGCACACTCACCACTGTGTGGTGATACAGTAATGTGTGCCAACACAGTGGTTGAGAACCGCTGCTCTAGACTACCCAGGTCACTGTGAGAGCTTGGATTTGTTAAAACAGCCATAGATTTATTGGATATTGTCTATGTTAAAATGCTACTATTTGTTCTCTAAAACAATCAAATTATTCAATTGCTTCTCCTCTGCAGACAGTAGAACTCAGCATCAATATTTCGGTTCCCCCCCCTTATATTTTAAAGAGGCATATCTTTAATTTCCCCTTCTCTAGTGACTCCTTTGTAGGCCTGTCCTCCAGTTAAAGGAATAATCACTGTTTGTGTATGTCATCAATTCACCACATATATTTAAACACTCAGAAGTTGAAGGTAGTTCCATCCTTCCAATTCCTCTTTTAATTATAGCTACTTTTCCTATAAGTAGGAGGATTGTGATAGCACCATCATTTGAAGATCCTATCTTCAGTGTCTTGCTACTTTACAAGACAATTACGCCTTGGCCTACAAGTTTTGTACTTGGTATGAGTCCAGAGGTTGACTTTTTTAGGTACAGTTTCATCTCTGCATCCTTGCGTTTATGTATTCTTCCTCGTTCTAAGCTGTAATCCTCAGCCTTATTTGAAATTGAAAAATGCCAGCATGGGGGGGGGGTGCTACTCCTCCTCAGAGCCTTGGGGAGTGGGAGGTGGAAAGGCGCCAGCCAGGCTCTCAGAGAAGAACAGCCAGACCCAGTTGGCTGCTGCCTCCTGGGTCCTAGCACTGGAAGTCTGCCATTTCTATGTGTACTATGAGTCACAGGTGAGGGATTCCTTCAGCAGCAATTTGGTAAATAAGGGAGGGGGAACTTCTGGGGCTGGGTAACAGTGTGAGCTAATGGCTAACCTGAATTCCCTGGAATGGGCTGCCTAGAAGTATGTTTACACTAGCGGCTCTGTTAAGTCAACCTAACAAGGTTAACTTTAAGCTGACCTTGTTAAGTTGACTTAGAGAGTCCACACTGAACACTCCTGTCAGCTGCCTGCGTCCACACTGGCAGGTGCTAGGTTGATAGAGGAGTGGTGCATTGTGGGTAGCTGTCCCACATTGCATTAGAGAAGTGCCCTCCTCCCCCAGCCACTCCTTTAAAATAGGAAACGAGCACAACACCCTTTCTGGTGGCCAGGAACTCTGGGAGGGGGCCTGAAAGCCGATTAGGTCAACTTAAGGGCTTTCCCCATCTACAAGGGCTTAAGTCAACTTAATATGGTCAGCTTAAGCATAAAGTTGACCTTAAGAGGTGGTGTTAGTAATTCAACTTAAGGAAGTGCTTAAGTCGACTTAATAAAAGCCCAGTGTGGCTGCAGGAGTCTGTAGGTCGATTTAACCTTCCTTAAATCGACCTAAAACTCCACTGTAGATGTACCCTAGCGGTGTGGGGGGTTGTGTCTGCCCTCAGCTCTCCTGTTGCAGCTGCACAGAGGCTGAAAGCTGCCTTCAACTCTGAAGGAGTGTGGGGGAGGGCAAAGCTAGGGGGCTGTGCTCCTTTCCTCCAGCCAGTTAGTAGAGCTGAACAGAGGCGATGGTAGCCAGGGTTTCCAGGTTCCCTAACCTACCTGACTGGATGATTCACAACACAGATGGGGGATTCCCATTCTCTCAGCACAACACTGTGAATGAGGGACAGTGAGGAGGGACCCAAGGGGATTCCTGGGTGTTGGCGAGTACAGGCTAAGGGCTGGGTGGAACCTGCTAGGGTGAGGGCAGTTGCCCCCAAGTCTCCTGCTGCAGCTGCAAAGATTGAGTCAGTGAGGCTGAAAACCTCCCTCCAGCCCTGAGGAAGTCAAGGGGAAGGGCAGGGCTGGGAGCTTCAATCTCCCACCATCCCTACTTTAGCTCTCCTGCTGCTGTTTGTGGCATGGCACAAAGTGGGAATGGCCAGGGGTGTCACTGGTGTTGGGCACCCGGGGCACATGCCCCAAATCCCAGCACCGATGCCCCAGATCTGGCTGGGCCACCCCTCTCCTGGTCTCTGGCCCAATCAGGCCGGAGATCCGGGGCCCAGCCGCCAGCGGCTGTGGCAGCCCCATCCGCGATCAGGGATCTGGGGCCCAGCCACCCGCGGCAGTGGCAGCCGGGTCCCCAGCCGGGGATGCAGGACCCAGCTGCCCATGGCCGCTTCTGGCCCCGTCCCTGGTGGGGGATGCAGGGCCTAGCTACCCGCAGTGGCGCAGCAGCTTCTGGCCCTGTCCCTGGTCAGGGGGCATGGCCTGCGGGCTGGAGGTGGGGCCTGCAGCCCAGAGGCGGGGCCTGAGCCTGTGCCCCAGGTCCCTCCCTGTGGCAGCGACACCCCTGGGAATGGCCACTAGTGACCTTCATGGAAGAAAGATAACAAAGAAGCACCTCCATATCTCCAGCCCACCTCCCTTCTCTGTTATTCTGTGACACCTCCTGCCCCAGATGGGGGAGCTCTGCAAGGCGTGGGGGGCATGGGGAAATGGATGGCACAAATGTGGGCTTGGCCTGCCAGCACCAGAAACAATTGCTATGCCACTGCCTTCCTCCTCCCACCAGAAGCACCGTTGGCTTGGAGAAAGACCCGAGGCAAAGCATACCGGGGCTCAGGGCTCGAGCCTTGTATGTGCGCTGCCACCATAGGCAGCACAGTGACAGAAGCAGGGTTCAGGCGCTGGGGCTTCAGATTTGAGCCCTGTAAGCCTGGTACAGTGACACCCCTGCCTCCCACCCCCCGGCCAGCTCTCACCTATCCATTTTTGCTGCTCCAGGTTAGCTCTGTGCCACCTCGGGCCAGTTCTTTTCCCCCCACCAGCTCTCACCCCTGATCTCCACCTCCCTGGGCCCCAGAATGGTTTCCCTCAGCCCTTGCTGCCCCACTTGTGAATATTATTGCTCACCCCTGTTACAGTATCATGTTTCCTGCAGTATCATGCATATATGCAGGTGTAAGGCATATTCCCAGGTATTTCACGTTTCAAGCAAAAGGCAGACAGACAATCAGGGCTGCCTCCCAGAATGGAGACTGAAGATGTGCATGACAAAGACAATGCAAACTGAGCTTCCTGGCTCAGGTGGGACAAAGAGAATTACACAGCAGTGAGTGAGAGGGAGAGGTCTCCTGCCCTTTCTGAACAAAGAAAATCACCTGAGAGTAGGAGGAAGAGGGAGAGAAGAATTGGAAACAAATACACACACAGGGAACTGTGAAGGGCTTCTTGCCAGAGAAACAACATCTAGAAAATATCTCCAACTTTAAGCAAAGATCTGGGCCCTGCCTAGGAATAGGCAGAGACTGTTAAACCATCATCAACCAAACATTGTGATTAATCCTGGACAGTGATGTTTGGTAAGAATGTGTTTTATATCTTTTATATCAGACATGGCCAAACCGCAGCTCACGAGCTGCATGCGGCTCTTTAAAGAAAAATTGTGGCTCCCAGGAGAGCGCAGGAGGGAAGGGCAGCAGGGTGGGAGCCAGGGGCGAGAAATCTGCAGTGGTCGGGGCCAGCAGAGAGGCGGTGGCGGCAGGATAAGAGCTGGCAGCAGAGGAGCAGGGCTGTGAGAGCTGAAGGAAACAGCAGCCTGGTCAGAGCCGGGAGGGGAGGGGAAGGGCAGCCCTGTGAGGGGAGCCAGCAGGGAAAAGCAAGTCGTCAGTGAGGTGGAAAGAGAAGCCCTCAGAACAAGGATCTGCCAGATTCTCCAGTTCACCCTGTAAAGGAAGTTTAAAGATGGAGTAAGTTTGGTCTGGAAGTTCTGTATCCAAGGCTCTGTGTTTGCTTAGACAAGTTTATTAAGGCATAAGTCAGGAGAGCTAGGGGTTTAGATTGATAAGAAGGTAGACTGTTTCTATGGATGCAAGAGGTAATCCACAAAGGTTGATTATAAGACAATCCCTCCTGTCTGGACCCTGCTGTGAAGCTATCACCCTAGTCTGGTAAACAGGTTGGCAGGGGCTAGGTAGCTGAGGGGTCACAGGAGTCTGGCCACTCTCATTGGTCAAGGACAGTAGCTGTTACCCAAATAAGCTGTAAACAACAACAGAAGCGGGCTAACTATATGCTGCCTATTAAGTATAATCTAATTATGTAACCTGCATATTAAAAGTAGTAATACCATGTACGGATTTTAGGCATGATGTAACTTGTTGTATTATGCATGAGCTTGTTGCATTATGTATATTGTATTTTGCATGTTAGAAGGTATATGTGACTTGCAATGTTCCTTCTAAGGGGAGAGGGCAGCTGAGCAACTCTGGTTGCTCACTGCGCTCCCCCCCCCGCGGGGCCCGCTGCGCAGTGCTCCCCCCGCTCCTGGCAGCCCCCCCCGCTCCCAGCATTGCCCCCGGCTCCCGCTCGCCCCCCCCCCCAACTTACTTTGGGGCTGGACTGGAGCCAGAGGGCCTAGCCATAACTCCCGGGCCAGAGAAGCTCTACAGAGCATGCCCAGATTTTCTGGGCATGCTCCATTAGAGCTTCTCTGGGCGGGAGTTTTCAAAACTCCCAGCCCCAGAGGAGTTCTGTGTAGGGACTCTGGCTGCTGGCAGTGCACTGCCGGCAGCCTTCGCTGCGCTGGCGGCTGTGGCGGGCTGCGCTGCAGCGCACCAGCGCAGCTTAGAGGGAACATTGGTGACCTGTAACCCCTATACTGGGGGTTCTTGCTCTGAGAGGCTAGCTTCTTTTTGCTTCTCTCAGATGCAGTTCCTTTTATTATTCAGCTGAATAATAAACTCTGAACCACACGTCGTTCTCTGCTCATTGGAGTCTCGGCTGGGAACGGGTCTGCTTCATTGGGGAGGCTCTGGTGTGCCTCTTTCTGAACTTGAGGGCAGGAGTTAGATTTTTCCCCCACAACCCCCACTATTAATTCTACCTTCCTTGTCTGTGTGCATTATGATACAGTCTTTAACGACATCAATGCATGATTTTTTCAATACTTTTCTTTTTTGATATTGTTTTCTGGGTCAATATTTTTAAAACTGGCAACATAAATTGATCAAGAACAAGTCTACAATGAACTACAGACAGGGGATGATAATTAGCAATTTAAACCTGAAAAGCAATTGTAAATTAATTTTCTTTTTTAAAAATCACCTGGCATTTCCAGATATTGTAATACAATGCAAACTTATTTCTCTTGTATTTCTATTTTGAGAATTAAATAAGAATCATCAGAAATGACTGAAAGTTGACACAAATGTTACATCCAAAACCACTGACCACTGTCAAAAGGTTATTTAAAAAAACCCTCTATTTAAAGAATGTTACAAGTACTTATTATGGATCATGGTTCATTTTCAGCACGCAAAATGATTTAGACTTAGGATTGACCACCACGACTGAAAACTGGCTTTAGAAAAAAAATTGCTTAAGTCCATTGAACAAGTGTGCCTCAGACATAGGTACATCATCTGTTTGCAGAAGGAACTGCTAGTACATTTATTTTACAAGAAAATTTTGATTAATATAACTAAGTCGATTACCAGGATAATTTACACTCACTGCAAAGTTCAATAGCAGCACTATACTTCTACTGATTAAATAGCATTCAACATGTATTAATTCTTTTTTTGTTGTATAGTCAAAAATCTATTTATATTTCAGTGCAGTCTTCATGAATGACTCTATGGGTATCTGAGCCCATTAGACAAGAGTAATTGTTGTGAAGGGCTGAGGACGGAAAAATTGTGCTGCAAATTTTCTGGAAAAAAAATCTCTCACCAGTAAAGATTTTACTTTGTATTATAAAAACCAGATAACAGGGCCTGACCCCAAACAGAATAAACTCAATGGGATTTTTTCCATAGTATCTTCTGTGCATGGACCCCAAAGCACTTACTGAAACAGGCTCTGATCTTGCACTTTCTGTCCCCATAAATTCTCATTGATCTGTTGTGATTCTGAACAGTTGAAAAGGTGTCCGTGCGCATCTCTTCACAGGGTTAAGATGAGAGCAGTGTTTTCCCTTATTATTAATCTCATTTTAAAATTAATTGTGTCTGAGTCCTCAGACCTTTTGTCTTCACTGTCCATGAGTATTTTAGTGAACAAGTTTACTGACAGAAATATTGGCAGGGAAGCGAGGGCATGGTAGGTGCCGGAATGAGGTGGGAGGCAGAAGTGCAGCATGGTTGGGGAGAGCAGAGAAGCAGCAATGTGGTAAGAGATGGCAGTGAAGCGGCAACAGGGGCTGGGGGAGAGAAGCGTGACATGGTCAGAGAAGCCATAGCATGTTTAGATTTTCTCATAGGCCCTAATACAATTTACTCGTTGTTAAAATAAAATCATGTTTTACAAGTCCTAAACATGATGTGGAATACTAAGAAATGAAAATACAAAGGAGAAAAGTATAAAACTGAATGTAGATCGTTTTCAATTTTTGGCACAACTTGCTGCTGTGAAGGATCATATTCCACAATGAAATTCAAAACATTGTGCAATACTTAGAGATCAGCATCTCAGAGAGCTTTTACCTGCTGCACTGACAAGTTACTGACCAAATTTAAAAAAAAAACTTGCCACAAGCCTGTAATGTTCTACATCTAGCAACAGCTAAATTTTTACTGTATAGGCCTAGTTTCATGGTAATCTTAAATAATTATTAGAATCTGACACTAGTAGATCAGCATTTGCCCGATTTTTACGATAAAATTAAAGTGTGCAATGACTTTTAAGCTTAGTAATTTTGGAGTAGGTAAAAATACGTGGTTATATGCCTCAGTGCGGCTCTCAAAGGTTTCATAATCGACTTGTACGGCTCTTGAGTTCCGTAACTTTGGCCACTCCTGTTTTATATACTTGTGATAACCGCTGACTGCTTTATTAAACAATCGTGCAGTGATTTTTTATATACTCACTTAAAATCATGTTCTACGATAAACTACTGGAGAACTGGAATCTGTGAGCATACAGTGATTGGGGAAGGGTCCTGATCCCTGTCGGACAGAAGTTCCCAGTGTGGTATATGGGGCTCAGAGTGCTGGCTAGGGGATCATTCCCTAAGCAGCTGGAGAGTGCACACCTACTGCCTGGGACTGATTATATGCAGGAGGCTGGTGTGGACTGACCCTGGAGTGGGGGTCCACCTAATGAAGCAGAGTAAGTTGGGGTCTAGGAGCGGGCAGTAAGGGAGACCCAGCGACACACTGGACCAAATTCTGGGAGGGGAACATCACAGTGTTTTACCTAAAGCTACCTTTTTTATTAGGTTTCTCTCTCAAACACACACATGCTGCTGCAAAAAGTTTAAGAGCATCCCAAAGCATCCCAAGAAAACAGGACATATATCCTTTGTAGTACTCCAAAGGAAGATACGGAATCTAAAGACTGAGGGAATGGCAGCCACAGGGCACAAATTAACCTGGTGGATTCAGGGCAAGGATTCTTGCCTGGATGCCCCTGTTTCTTCCCTTCATGTTCACATCTTTGTCACAATCTTGGCCACTGCAGGCCTGAAGCTTTACTTTATTCTTATTCAAAACATTCATAAACAGTTCTATTAGGCCTTTTCCAGTAGAGTCATCCATAGACCAGAAACAGGTAAAGTGTTCCTTTACATGGGTTTAGCCATCCTCCTTGTCAACAAATCTTCTTTCTATTTTCCCTTTGTTGCTTACAGCAAAACAGTACCCTGAGTCTGGCTCCTCCAAACCTAGCACCATGGGTGATCACCTGGGTTGGCTGCTGCTAAACCTGGTCCTTTCTGGGGCCCGCCTTCCATCCAGCTGTTGGATGTTTAGATGTCAGCTCCTTGCCTGAAAATAAACTCCTTGGACTGCTCCAAGTTTTTTACTTTTACTTAATCTTTTACAGCTAACTCTCACAAGACACAACTCATGGTAAGTCCTAGGGGTTCATCAGTTCTCCCAGCTTTAGCGAATTGCGTATTATTTCTTGTCAATAAAACATTTCTGGCATTTCTAGCCAAAGAAACTTATGTGTTAGAGATACACAGATCCAAGTTCACTATCCACTTACTGTCTTTCATTCTCATGGTTTGTTAATTCTTTTTACCTCCTCCCATTCTGATTAGCCTAAAATTATTCCTAGCTATGTGGCATTTGGTTTTCAGCTAGTGATGGCTGGGCGCACAAAATGGCTGACTGCAGTAAGGTCGAATGTCTGGCATTTTGGACCAAGTGGGAGTAGGTTCCAAAGTTCACAGAAAACGTTCTGCCTTTAACACCAAAGATTCTCCAGAGCCCCTGCTGAGCCTAAGATGACAGTACAACTTGTAAAGAGAGAGGTGATCTCTCAAGTAGGTAGTTTGCTGGATATTCAGAGCTTTCTAGGTCAAAACCAGCACTTTCAGCCACAGCTGAAAAGCTATAAACAGTAAGTGTAGCTGCTGGAATGCTGTGGTCAAGTGTTCTCCAGTGAGACAAGACCTCTTAATAAGTGGATCAGTTCAGTTTTGGGGTTCATTTAAAGTGTTATTTAAGGTAGATCACATTAATATTAAGTAGACTACAGTAATGCTAAGATGACATAGTACAAAGTACAGTAATATTAAAATGACCTCCCTGTCATACAATTTTTAAGGAGAGTTAAACTCTTCCATTCTATCCATCCAATAATCTGGGAAGGCAGCTTGCACTGCTGCCATTTCATTACTTTAATTGGGGTTTGTGGCCTCTTTTGACAGCATCCCCCCTTTTTTGTAATTGATTTTTTGGGAGGCTGGTAGGGAGGAACTATGTCTACTTTGCCTAGCATATGTTCCTGATCTTAGCAGGCACTCCAGGCACTCTAAAATGTAAGTAATAAAACATAAAAATACTGCCAGAGGAGATTTTTGGAGGGCATGGCTGTGCTTGGCATTATGATTCCTATTGGAAAAGAAATAAAAGAGCCTCCAGATCTCTAGTTCTTCCTGATTACGGGGCAGACAGCAGGACTCTAGTCAGGGCCCACCTTAGGGATGGGCCATGTGCGTGACCATCCAGGGCACCATAGTCAGGGGACACCATTTGGCAGCACAGAGGTGCATGCTACCAGCTGACAGGGGAACACCAAAAACTAATATTTGTCTTGATTTGTTTGCAAATATTTCAATGTTTTGCTAATGCCATGAAGAATAAAGAATGATTCTATGTCCTACCATACAATCTTTTTATCCTGAAGTAAATATCACACATACCAGGCTCCTTGTGGCTATAGTATGTTCTGTGAGAGATAAAGCATGTTTTCTTGCTGGTTCTAAGACAAACCTTGCCGATGTGTAATATCATTAAAGATAGAATGTATGAATTTGTCCAGGAGAAATTTCCCTGTAAGTTACTCCCAATAAAAATAATTTCATCAGAATAAGTACAGGAATCAACTTTTGCAATAATGATTAGCTTAAGTCTTAATCAAATTATTATTATATAAAGACTATTTAATAGTAGACAATGCATGTCCAAATCTAAAATTTATACCAGTTATGCCATGTTTTGCACTTGTTTATACAATTTTATTTTTGCTTTTTATTTTTTAGCAAACATAGAAGTTGCTAAGTTATACAATTATAACAACAGAACCCTGGAGAAGTAAGTGCTGTGTGTTCTATATTGTTTGACTTGTTATTGTGAATATGTTTGTTAAATCTCATCTCTTCAGAATCCAATTCCACAGCTACAGATAGCGGAAATTCCCATAGTAGATGATGCAGCATTCATCCTATTTTACTGGAATGTGTAAAGACTACTTCTGTTTTAGATTATTTGCCTCCTATTTTATTTTTAATTACTAAAAAGCACAAAAAATTAAACAGGTAAAATGTCTTTATGATGTTTGTTTGAAAATATTAACTCCGCAATAACAGACCAGCAAGAAGGAAAGACAATCTATAAATAATCCTTTCTCACGACATTATATTAAAGCATCTGCAGAGAGCCGATATAAGAGTCAAGCACTAGAAAGTGAGGTTTTTACAATGTACAGAAAGATCCGTTGCTCTGTATAGCATTTTGAAGTTGACATTCCAACCCCCCCAAATCATGTGATGTAACATAACAAATTTCTTGTAACGTAGCAATTCTCTGGGTTTTTTGCCTTCAGAGCTGGGTGACCAACCAGCAGCCACCACTCTCCAGCCACCCAGCTCTGAAGGCAGCACCGCAGTAAAGGTAGCAATACACCATATACCAGTGGTTCCCAACCTTTTTTAGTATGAGGACCCCTTTTTAATATCAAAAAATTTGGTGGACCCCCAAATGATAATAGCTGACTAGAGGCAGCAGTGCTGCAGAAGGGCAGTGGACGACCTGGCCCCCCACCTGCTCCCAAGGGTTGGGGATATATCCAAGGTGTGGCTGCTCATAGCAGGCAAATACCATTCATTTAGACTCTAAATATTGGATCCCTCTCCAACATGGATTGCTGGCCAGCAGTGCCTGGGGCCGGATGTACGCAGGGCCCCCTTGCAATAACTCCGTGGACCCGCAGGGGTCCCTGGGCCACAGGTTGGGAACTACTGCCATATACTATGCGCATCTTCTCTGCTGCTGGTGGTGGTTCTGCCTTCAGAGCTGGGCATTCAGCTGGCTTCACTATAGAATAGAATAGAATAGAATAGAATAGAATAGAATCATAGGGTTGGAAGGGACCTCATGAGATCATTGAGTCCAAGCTGCTCCTCTCCAGCTGCCCAGACAGTGCTTAATTTGTGCCAGGGCTTGCAGGGGCTGAACCCTGCCACCTCTTTAATAAAAATTAAGCACTTGAGGAGGCAGTGGAGCACTGCAGGGATGGAGAATGCATGGGGGCTAGGGCTGATGGGGACATGCTGTGCCCATAAAGATGGGGCACCATTTTTCCAAAGGCCAGCATGAGCAATGGGGACATGCTGTGCCCATAAGGATGGGGCATCATTTTTCCAAAGGCCAGCCCTACCTCTGTTAGCTCATTTACTCTACCCTATTCCCTCAATGGAACATAGCAATGACATCATGTAGCTGCAAACTATGTTACTCACTT
Source organism: Podocnemis expansa (assembly GCA_007922195.1). Taxonomy (NCBI): domain Eukaryota; kingdom Metazoa; phylum Chordata; order Testudines; family Podocnemididae; genus Podocnemis; species Podocnemis expansa. Next base: position 12,273,815 of record ML682008.1, read on the forward strand.
TTAAGTTGTATTAACTGAGAGTGTGGACAGGACTAAATAAGTCCTTCCTTCTGTCCTTGGCAAATGTCATCTTGCCCCTTCCCCCTACTCCAATTCAAACATTGCTGCTAAGATCTTCTTCATGGCAGGGGCGTTGCTGGATAGCAAAAAGACCCGGGGCACTGGCCCACAGGCTCCACCTGTGCTAGATCCTGCCCCTGTCATGGGTCCACCCCCAATAGGCCACATCCACAACAGACACCCTCTCCCCCGCCATGACCCAACAGGCCCTATTGCTATCCTGGGCCCCACTTGAATTTACATGAAATATTTTGAAGTGGGAAGTTCCACATGAAATGGAAATTTTGGAAACATGGAGATGTGATGTTTCTGAAAGGAAATATGCTCCCTGGGGCCATGCCAGCTGATGACTAAAATTGAAGCTGTCAGTTTCTAGCCAGCAGCTGTCTAGGCACCAATGCAATCTGACCATGTAGATTACCATGGATTATCCTGGGCCAGAGTGTTTAGCCTCTGTACCACTCTCTCACCACACAGAGGCCCCATGCCATGCTGTGATACAACTCCTCCTTCATACCCCTCTGCTCATTTTACAGTTTTAATGCAATCATTCACCTCCAGTGTTCCCTACAAATGAATGAAGGTGCTGGCAATACCCTCTTAAAAGCTCACAGACCATGTGAGGAGGACATACAAATTCTCCTCCTCTGACAAGGCATATCATTCCCTATTTCCTACAGGTTTCTGTTGCTAAACATCAGGAGTCAGGGAGATCAGAAAATGGGAGTGAGAGGGAGGGGTGGTGGATCAGACCATCCCTGGGACTTCCAGTCAACTTGTTTAGGTTCTCCAGGTACTGCAGAAGTGGATGGCATCTAGGTGCCCAGATGAAAGATGACACTCTGCTGACCCATGCTGAAAACACCTACTGCTACAGTTCTCAAGCTTTTAAAATAGAGCCCATGCCTTCCCTAAACTTTGCTGTAATGCTTTGCCCTCCACTTTGAGTGGCAGCATGAGATTGTGGAGCAGGGGAGTGGAGGGATGGCAGCACAGCAGCTGCAATTTGCCATGCTGGGTTGCTTATGCCACAGGGCAGAAAATTTAAAAAGGCTCTGAACTCTCCCAGCATCCAGGTGTATGCAGTCCAGGTAGGGGAAGTTGGGGAACTCATGAGGCAAGCAGGCAGGCTGGCTGGGGCTGCCAGTGCAGTGCTGTGAGCAGGGTCACACCAAACTGGCAGACCCAGCCAGACAGCCAGGCTGCCTGCCTTCTGCCTCCCCAGCAAATAGCCAAAGAGAGGACAACAAAGTGAACTGAAAACAAAGAAGAGAAGCCTCCTGCAGTATTCCTCCCACCCTGTCCTTAGCTCCTGCCAGACTTCCAATCCCCCTTCTGGGGAAACAAAGCAGAGAGGATTTAGCAGCAAAAACTAAGTAAGCCCACTCTTACAGGAAAGAGTGAGTCCAAACCAAAAATACAGCATTACTGGGATCACACTAGCCAATGCAAGACAGACAACATTACAGGAGTTCACAATAAAGTACGGCAACTGTAAAACAAGCAAGGCACTTTCAAAGAGTAACAAATGTATTTATTGCTAGAGCTTTTGTGGGTGAAATCCCACTTTGTCAGACACTTGAAAATGGTTTCCAAATGGGATTTTGCTCATGTAATGAGTAAATGTGTTACTCTTTAAAAGTACCACAGGACTCTTTTCTATTTTTACTGGATTAGACTAACACGGCTACCCCCCTGGAACTTTTCAGTAAAAGGATGGTTAACTTTGTGGCATGCTGCCTGGTAGGTGTACTCTGCACACTTCATAAGAGGGCAAAACTTAAAAGCAGAATAAATAGTGACATTAACTAGCGACATTATTGGTAGGTAAAGCCTCACTCATGATCTCTCAACAGAACTCTCAAATCTCAGGAATTTTTTCCCCAGGCCCAGTCTGCTAATATTTGCTCAGTCTTCTGTAGCCACAATGTAGGGACACAGATAAAATGAATAGAATTTACTTTTAAAGCATCTGTTAGGCAACACTGTGTATCTGTTCCTTAATATCATAACTAAAATATTTAACTCAGTTTAATAGACAGTATAACCAATATTTAACAAAGCTCCATATTGTAAACTTGAAAGTCATTTTATATTCTTGATGAAATTTCTTTAAGATGTAACACTGTAATTTTATTTAAATATGTATGAAAAAGATGTGTGAATGAAGGGTGTGTGATGGGATCAGTTGACGCCAGCCTCTCCTGATGAAATGTAAGTACCACCTTAATGGATGAACAATTCAAACTAATCTCTGAAAAGCAAGAAGAATCCACCCCAGAAAGAGAAAAACAAAATACAAGATCAAAGTTATGTCTGCAAATGACTGGTGATGAATAATTATCAGACAGGAGCTTTGAGGCAGCAAGACACAGCAAGCCTCATACACTCACATGAGACTCAGCAAGTACAAAAAAACATGAAACTTTTGTGTCTTATTCTCCAACTGTCATCTTAGAGCACCAGATTCATGACCTAGAGAGACCTGGGTCCCTCCTTGTGCCAACCTTAGTTGCCCACTGGGCTGGCTCTAGGAACACGTAAAAGGACTGGTAATTATATCATGCCAGCTTCCAACATTTAATGGGTATCAATGTATGTGTTTGTTTTTTGCTATTTTCACATTTACAAATAAATGTGGCATATTGCCTTGTCCCCTGAATAAGATCCTGCTAGTCTTTTCTAACAATTCCATTTCTTCTGTTATACCAAAAGGGTACCTACTAAAATGATGTGCAACAAGAACACCCAAAAGAAAAGACTAGCAGGATCTTATTCAGGGGACAAGGTAATATGCCACATTTATTGTAAATAAGTAAGGATAGCAAAAGGCAGTCTCTCTCACACACACAAGAAGTTCTGCAACCTGGTATATAATTACCAGTCCTTTCATGCGTTGCTTGAGCCACCCTAGTGGCCAGCTAGGCTGGGCACAAGGAAGGAGCCAGGCCTCTGTTGGACATGAATCTGATGCTCCAAGATGACAGCTGCAGAATTAGACCCCAAAGTTTTCATGTTCTTATCCATCTTTTATACTTGCTGGCCCTCATGTAAGTCTATGGGATTTGCTGTGTCATGTTGCCCTCAGGGTTTGTTTGAGATCATTGGTCACCAGTCACTTGCATGGCTTGATTGTATTTTGTTCTTTTCTTTCTGGGGTGGTTCCTTCTGTTTGCTTTTATCAGAGATGTCTGCATTGTTTGGCTAGTTAGATGGTAATTGCAGTTCATCAAGACAGGCTGGCAATTGAGACTGGCCCCTTCACATACACACACCCTTCATTCACACATTTAAATGAACATATACAGCATATGCCTAAACCAGGTTTCATCAAGTATACAAAATGGAGTACGATGTTTAAGCAGGAGCTCCAAACTGGCAATATGGAGTCCTGTTGGACATTGGTTATAATGCCTCACACACAAGAGAACAATTTCAAGCACAGGATAAATACTAGGCATAGCATATGGTGGTGTTCAGCAGAGTTCAGCTTTACAAATAACATCACTGTTGATGAGATTACCCTCCCAGACCACCTGCTGCCCCAGCCTCACAACAGAGGCAACAAGGCAAGGGCAGGAGACCCCCACCGTTGTGCCAGGCCAGCCCCACTGCCATGTGAGACCCTGTGGTCAGACAAGGCAGCTCCACCACCTGGGCATGTGGTGAGGGCAGGGGACCCCAGGCCAGGCCAGCCCTGACACATGGGCATGGGGAGAGGGCAGGAGACCCCAGGGGGCGACCAGGGTAGCACCATGGTCTGAGCGCAGGAGACTCTGGGTTAGCACCCAAGCCTTGCCCCCTCAGCTGTGGGGGGCTCCCTGGCCAGGGCTGCATCACAGCAGCCTGGCCACCAACTTGATCCCCAGGGACTCAAGGCTGAGGGATGGTCCCTGGCTCACCAGCCTTCTGCTGGCCTGACCCTGGCCCAGACAGAGGCTGAGGAACATCCCTTGGCCCAACCGGGGCTCACGTGAGGGGCTCCATTCCCAGGCCACCCACCCCTGAGGCCCATAGGCCATGATGGGAGTCCCCCATGCAGGCAATGGGGAGACACTCATGGACCCAGCTGCGACCTAGAGGCCATGGGGGGAATGCCCCCAACCCAGGGGTACCCCCTGCCAATCCCAGCGGGGCCCCAGAGGTCTATGGACACAGCCCCCAGTCCCACCCAGGACCCAGAAGCCTAGGAGTAGCCCCAAATCCCACCTGGGCCCCAGAGGCCTAGGGACACCCCCACCAGTCCCACATAGGCCCCTGAGGTTTGAGGGCACCCTGCCCATCCCACCTGGGGCCTGGAGGCCTATTGGCATGCCCCACAGCCCCACCTGGGTCCCAAAGGCCTGGGAGAATCCCCCCCTGCCCCACCTGGGGCCCAGAGGCCAGGGACTAATTCCCTGCTTCCACCCAGGGGCTGGAACCCATGCAGGGAAGCCTCCCTTGGCCCCAGTCAGCCCTTCCTCTCCCCTCTGTCTGACCAGGGCCTCCAGCCGCCCCCCAGCTCTTACCTGCTCTGTCCTCCGGAGAGAAGCCCATGCTGGAGCTGCTGCCTCTGTTTGAAACTCCCTCCCTCCCTCCTCTGCCCTGGCTGAGCCACAGATGCTGCTGCAGCACGTGGGGAGGGGAGGGGCAGCTGCAGCTGCAGCTCAGGGGCTCAGTGAGCTCCCTCTTGCCCTGCGCTGCTGGGGACTGGCCCGATCTCCCTGCCCTGGCAATGGGGGTCCAGGGAAAAGATTCGGGGCACAGCCAGGGAGATTCGGGGCATGGGCCCCCTGGGCCCAGTGCCAGTGACACCCCTGATTTATGAGTTGCCAAGTCAACTGGATCACTCCTCTCTTTGCCTGTCTCCCTTTGACCTGAACTGCTGTTCTTGTCTTCACTTTTAAGCCCCTTCACAGCATAACTTCACTCTGTCTATCTAGCCATTGATCTCTGTCTCCACTTTGCCAGTGAAGCCAGCTTCTATTCTATAAAAGTTCTCATGTCATGTTCATCACTATAGTATGTAGGCTATTGAATGGGTTGAAGATAATGACTGAGACCTTGAATGTCATTCAATATTCCTTGGGATATCACTGTAGGGTGCAGAGGACTGGTTCGATATGTTTGTGGTAGCTAATGCTGCTGAAGAGACATTTTTCAGCATGGTATACCTGTTGGAGTTGCCTGAACACTGAAGGCTTCATGCCCAGGCCTACAACATTGCTGTAGTCCAGTCAACAGGTGACAAAAGACATCAATGAGGCTAGTCATTGTTTGCCAGGGTCGTATGGAATCTCTTAGACAACCCGAGATAGTAGAAAGTGTTACTCATAGATGCCATTCCATGAGAGCTTAGTGTCTGTGAGGAACGAAGGAGCAGTCACAAACTACTGCTGTACTTGACAAATTGTGAGCATGTATCTTCAGTCAAGGACTGCAGAAGACTGCACTGTGGCTCCAGAGTCAAACTATTTTTTCTGTGCCCACGAACATCACTTCTGTTTTGTGTGGGTTCAGCTTCAATCAGCAGTTTCTCCTCTATGAGTTGATCTCATGCCAGCATAGGGCCATCTTGTGTGTTGGGTGAAGCTTCCCTTTGGAGAGCCTAGCTTCCTGTCCCACCTCTTTTGCCCATAGCATACACAAATTTCACCACCACTACACCTCTGCCCCAGGCCCCACCCTCCAGCCTTTGGCTTAGTTTTATCTCCTCCGTTAAATCTTTCCACAGCCAGCCAATATGGATGCTTAATACACGCTAAAAGCAATTCTCAACGATTTTATGGGACACATTACTGTCTCGCCACACAGTGGTGTCATGGAGAGCCAGGGAAATGATTGGATTGGCCTGGAGTGGGTGGGCTGGTGAGACCTGTGGGGTCATGACATGCCACCAAGAGTGTCGTGGCCCACAAAAATCTGAGACTCACTGCACTATGACCTGACTCAGACTCAGGTCTGAGCCCACATCCTCCTTCCATTCATACACAACTTAGGTCAGCAAGCACTCATGACCTGGATCAGTGCAAAAATCCTGTTATTACTAAACTCTATAATTTTGCAGAGTGGATGCAGCTCAAGCTGCAGGTCTGAGTCAGGTCTCTGTAGTACAGTAAACATGCATTAGCACAGCTATGGGCACATCTACATAGCAAGTAATCTGTCATGGCAGTGTGTCTCAGAGCCTGTATCTGCAGACTCTGGCTCATGCTAGTGCTAAAAATAGCTGTGTAGACATTTGGTTCTAAAACCTACCAGCTCAGGCTTCAGAGCCCAAACTGCATAGCTACATATGCTCTGACTCAGACTCCTGGGTTTACAATGCATTGAAGTCATACCTGTATTGGGGATAGAAATTGGGTCCTTCTGTTCTTAACACAGGTGTTTTTATTTCTTGGGAGGGAGTGTGAGCAGGGCTGGCACAACATAGTAAGTGAGGTAAGCATTGATGGGGGGGCTGACGTTTGAGGGGCACCAAAATGGGGACTGAGCTGCTAGGCTGTCGTGCTGCACTGCTGATGTCACTCGTCTGCCCGGGCATAATTAATCTGTCGTCTGCTGGGCTGCAGGGGGGTGCCAGAAACCCTAGCACTGGAGCTGAGCATGAAGGTCTGTGTGCAATAGATTCAAACCTTTTTCATAGTTCAGCCTATAGAGGGGAGCATGCAAACACTCAGGCTAGATTGTATGCAGCCAGTCTCCTTGTAGCCCTTTTGATCTAGGATTTCCTCAAAATCTGAGTGAACTAAAACAAATAAGAATTGTGGCTCTTTTAAAGACTAACAAATTTATTTATCTAATGCGTTTTCATGGGAAAGATTCCACTTTGTCAGACACTTGAAAATGGAAAAAAGTATAGGAAGGAGGAATAAATGCAGTGAAATAAGTGTAATCACATGATCATGTCAGATTAGTTCAGCAAATCAAATAGGTTGTGTTGATTCAAACTGAGTGAAACAACACATAGGAAGGCCAAGACAGGTGACAATCACTGTTTAGAATGACAAACAAGGAGTCCTGTGGCACTTGTAAAGGCTAACAAATTTATTTATCACATGAACTTTCATGGGAGAAAATCACACTTTGTCAGCCTTGAAGATGAGGGACTTACTGCGATAAATAAATTTGTTATTAGTCTTTAAATTTGCAACAGGACTCCTTATTTGTTTTGCTGAACTAGACTAATCCAGCTACCCCCCTGGAACTTGTTTAGAATGAGAAAGCCAAGCAATATCTCTATTCAAGCCTGAGGTGATGGTATCAAATTTGCATATGAAATCTTACTCTAAGGCAGGGGTCTACAACTCAAATCACCATGAGGGCCGCATGAGAACTAATATGGTAGCCCAAGGGCTGTACCACTGAAACCTTTTCATACAATGGTATTGCAAATATTGATAGCAATAGTGCTGTTGTGGGCCACAAGAAATAACTTGATGGGCTGCATGTGGCCCTTGGGCTGTGAGTTTGAGACCCCTGCTCTAAAGTCTCTCTGAAGTCTTGACCTAGACTAAACCAGTTTAAGGATAGCCACAGATAAGTCCATCTGACAGTGTCACTGGGGAGATTGAAGTAATCTAACGGTTTTAGAATGTTGCCATTTCTGATGACAGATTTGCAACCATTTATACTTTCATACAAAGACAGTCCAGTTTGGCTGATGCATATGGCTAAGGGGCATTGTTGGCACATGGTGCCACAGATCACATTGGTGGATGAGCAGGTGAGCCCCTGATGGAGTTTGTTTTATTGAGCTAGAATAACACAGCTATGTTTCCAAGGGGTAGCTGAGTTAGTGTAGTTCAGCAAAACAAACAAGGAGTCCTTTGGCATGTTTAAAGACTAACAAATTTATTTATGGTATGAGCTTTCGTGGGAGAAAAATCCCACTTTGTCAGATTCTTTGCAGACAGTCATCTTCAAAGTGTCTGATGAAGTGGGATTTCTCCCACAAAAGCTAACAGGCCTATCTATCCTTTTGGAAAGGGGCAGCCATCTTAGTCTAGTTCAGTAAAACCAACAAGGAGTCCTGTGGCATCTAAAGACTAACAAATTTATTTCTTGCATGATCTTTTGGAGGAGAAAATTTTTGAGGTCACACTGCAACAGCAAATCAAAGCCATTGTTCAGGTTCAAACACTGGGGAACAGCATTGTAGAGGAAGATGAGGTCAAATCACCTGTTGTAATGAGAGAAAAATGCAAAGTCCCTATTAAGCCCTCAAGCAATACAGTCAAATTCACAAATAAATTTGAGCTCTAAAGCTTCTCTTTGAACATTTGATCTGGTATTCATCTGTCTGAGCACAACAATTAGTAAATCATCAATGGAGTGGTCAGGAAGATTGATATGTTCACCCACTGGTTTTAGAAGGTTGTGATTTCTGAAGTCAGATTTGTGCCCATTTATTCTTTTGGGTAGAGACTGTCACTTTCCTGCATGTATTTCCTCCCATTTTGTAAATTCCCCCATCTTCAAAGCACCTAGAATTTTCTCCTACCAAAGCTCATGCAGTAAATAAGTTTGTTAGCCTTTAAGTGCCAAGGGACTTGTTTGTGTTTTTTGGAACTTGAGTTAAGTACTTCTGCTAAGCAATCTGTTCCACTTGTATTTAGCTATCACATGCTGAGTATCTTACCCAGGCTGAGGCTGAGAATTGCTGCAAGCCTCTCTCCCCCAGGGACAGGAGAAACTGAGCTGATAATGGTGGGTTACTTACCAGTAACCATCCTTCTTCGAGCTGGGCTGCTCGGATCCATTCAGTAATAGGTGTCTCCATGCCGGAGAGCTGGATTGGCTGGAAAAATTTTTGTCCTTGCCTGTCAGGAGTGGGCAGGTGGCCACTGCCCCCCACGCCACCCAGTCGCTATATATATGGCCGCCTCCCGAGCCCTCCCCAGTTCCTAGGAGTCGCCAACTCCAGATGCGTGGATTGAGGGGAGGGACCTGAATGGATCCGAGCAGCCCATCTCGAAGAAAGACGGTTACTGGTAAGTAACCCACCGTTCTTCTTTGAGCGCTGCTCAGATGCATTCAGTAATAGGTGAATACTAGCCGCGTTGATGGACAGCGGGTGGAGTTGACTCTTCCACCTTCAGCACAGCAACGCCCCAGAAGGGTATAGGCGCAGTGAGCAAGGTCCTTACAGAGACTAAGAAACCAGCTAGGGCTCTTGCCCTGGCAATGGAGACCTCAAAGTAGGGCCAACCCCAAGCAAGGGGTAGGTCCAAGCCACCCAAGCCAATAGCGTGCCTGGGTTGGATGGACTAAGTCACCTTACACCAGGGATTTGCAACAGTGCAACACGACTAACATAGAGGGAGTCGCGTTCAATTGCTGTACCTGAGGGTCTAGCCTGAGGTAAGAAGGCCAGAGGGTAAATCTTCTGGCCGCAGGACACTTCAGTATAAATCTTACGAAGAATCCAGGAGCCTTAGGGATACCAGGCTGGTCATGACAGCCACTGCCCACGCGGAGAACAATAAGAGGGGATAAAATGAAATCCCTCCAACCAGCCACACAAAGACCCATAAGACACATGCCCAAAGGTGTGTGTGTGTATTTGGTATACCGTTCAACCCACAAGGGAAAAAGGCTAGTGGGATTAAGTGAGAAGATTCTAGAGGCAGAAACTTTGAGCTGATTAAGGGAAAGGAAAAATGGCAGAGGTGGTGCGATTAGCACCACATAGCATCTCAGCCCTGCCGTCCCTGGGCCGGACAGGGGCTGAGGGGTGGGATGTGACACCTGACCATCAGTGGTGTTACAGAGCCCTGACCCGGGAGACTTACATTTCAGAAGAAGTACTCTAGACCCACGAGGCACTTGCAAGACAGCAAGGTGGGCTTTAGGAAGTACTGTAGGCCTTGGTTGTCTTATGAAGACTCAAGGAGGCAAACCCTCCTGTTGTCCCGTCAAGTTCCTCCGAGGATTCCACTGCTGGGAAGATGATGTGGAGAAACCGGAAGGAGCGAGTAAAGCAGAATTCACGATGCCTTCGACTAGGTGCCTAGTTGTGACAACCCGGTGTCCTATGGAATTAGAAGTTACATTGATTTATATGACCCTGCGAGCCCGGGGCACTGGCAGGTGTGATATGGGCCCCTAGCTACAGCATACCTAAGTGCGAGTCAGGGATGAAAGCTCATAAGAGGGAAAAAACTGACCCCTCTGAGTGATAAGACTTAACCAAGGAGGCAGTGGTCTTCTGCAAAGACCATCTGGCAGGGATATGATGCTCACAAGGTACAGTTGGTGGTTCTGCAGGTGTACCTTGGATACTTGGGGAATCCGACAAGGGCGACCTATGTTGTTATCCGGTCTTACCCAGGATAGAATTCCATCATGGGAAAAATGACTATTTCCCAATTTTCCATGCAATTTGGAAATCAGGAGTAGTAGATTACACTTCGTGGAGTAAGCCAATAGAGAAGCCTAACAATCTCCTATGGCAGGAGTATCATACAAATTCTACCACCTGTTTCCGGATCTGAGGGAGGTCCTGCAGAGGAAGACAAATCTTGCCCACCAGGTGCCCGGGCGACAGTGCCCTGGGCTAGCCCTGGGTAACCATGGATCTCTGGTTGTCCCCGGGGGAGAGGACAAGTTAGGATATAACCCGGTTGGGTGATGGCTATGCGTGGAGCCCCACGGTGCACAGCAAGTCTGTCAGCGAGCCATCGAGCCATCGCTGCTGGATTGGCTAAGGGATAACTGGGAGGCATAAGGCGGGTTTCCCCCCACTCTGATGGGAAGGGTTTGGGGGAGGGTAGTGTTGCCTCTTTTCCTGTGAATCCCACTGACCTAGTTGAAACTAGGTCAAATATACAGACCTGCTGCTTCAGGAATGGGAAGAGGGAAGGGACCCCACTTCGCGATGAGGGACACTCCGCTGAGGGAACACAAGCTCCCAGTGACCCTGACAACAGACTCAGGTTAGGGAGGGTGGAGAGGTACCGCCACCTTCTTGGGAGAGGGGAGCCTAATAGGAACTCCCGATCAGAGATATTCTGGGAAGATATAAATCAGTCCCGGAGAAAACAGGACAAGATCTGGACCATTACAGGTTGATTTCTCCATAGGGAGGGAAAGGGGAAAAACGAGGAGCAAGGTAGAGATTCATGAATGACTCTGCCTTAGTAATCCCCTCCAGGGCCAAAAGCAGCAGGTGGTAAATGATACTGAGCGTCATGCTCCTGTCTAACCGGCGGGATAATAAAATAGGATTCATAGTCCTGGAGAGGTTGCGAACTGACTTGTTGGGATCGACTTTGATGCCCACACCTACTGGTTTTGTAGGGGTGTGAAAGGTGCCCAGAGGGTCCCTCCCAAGTTCAAGGTGCAGCAGCAGGTTCTACCTGTTGCGGGGCAAGCGACGGAATGGCAGAGGGGTTTCCCAGTCGTCCAGAGGGCACACGCATCTCTGCAAACTGGAAGTATCTGTAGCTTTGACTAGAGCTACTAGATGGTTTGCCCTTGGCTTAATGAAGGTTCCCCTAACGCCTTAGGAGCAGGAGGGATCGCCGGCTGAAGCAATACGCGGGGCCAGATTGGGGGGGGCTTTCTTTCCCTTGTTATATTCTTTACCCGTTTCCTTCCTCCGATGATAGCCCTAAGGGCAGCGAGAATAAGGACTGTCTGTGGGAGTGAAGCCGCAGTCTCGGTTGAGTCATTAGTGATTGAGGCGGGCTTGGGTCACAGGGTTATTGCCCTCCTAAAATCAAAAGAGCAAGGTTGAGACCTGGCTCCCCCCTGTCCATGCTGTAGAAGTGGGGGTGTGTGTGATGGTCCTAAGGGATTCACCCTTTTCTAGTTAGAGGAAGGAAGGGAAAGAAATGTTGCCTATCTTCTCAAGAGGTGGGCCGGGGCCATGGGAATATCCAGTCTGTTGAGAGCCCAAGGTGAGACAGTCACAGATTAGTTAGAATAGGCTCCCCTTCCCTGCAGAGAGTCTTCTGAGCAGGCCCCCAAGTTGCTAATTGAAAGAGTGGTGGGGACTAAGTCCCTACCCAATTGTCTTTGGGGAAAGTGCAGGCGGGATGGGTCTTGAGCCTGTAGGCCTTATGTGGCCGGGGGGGGGGCGGCATGGGGGGGGACCCGATGGGAGAGGGCCAAGGTATTTTCCCTCTCCCTTTGGGTTGCATGTGGTACCCACTACCGCCAGGGTCTCGGGCAGGAACAAGGCATCTCCGCCGAAGGGCAGGTTGAGCGCCACCTGTTGCGAAGCAGGGGCCACCCTAGCTTCCCTGAGCCAGGCCACTTGACGGATGGTTACAGCTGAGGCTGGGAGATTATTCTTCCCTTCTCTAGGAATGCATCATATTCTTCCTTGGCCTCTAGTGGGAGCATATGTCTGAACTTTGCGAAGGAATCCCAGACATCCAGCATGTATCTGCTGGTTAGGGCCTGGCTGTTTACAACCCATAGTTGGAAGGCTGAGGAGGAGTAGACCTTACGCCCTAGAAGTTCTAACTCCCTTGTCTCCCTCGATGCTGGGAGGGGGTCACTGGGGGGTTCACCCGGGCCCAACACCATTCGCACCACATCCTGGGGTGGGATTGGGTGGTCGATGAGGGAGGGAACTCTGATCCCAGGACTCTATACTTGAGGCTGGCCGTGTCTGACACCTGGGAAATGGAACCCGGGTTTTGCCATCGGGAGGAGGCGAAGTCCCAGACACTGTGGTGGAGGGGAACTGTAACCAGTTCTGCTGAGGAAAACACCGGCCCAAATACGGTATCTGAGGGGGGCTCGGAGGATTGTTCCTCCATCCCCAAATGGCCTAAGGCACAGCGCAAGAGGTCAAAGTGCGCCGATAGATCGCCTGTATATGAGCCCAGTACCAGGGAGAGAGTAGTACCGGGTGCCCTCAGCGGGACTGATGGCGCCGACGTCTCATGAGGGGACCATTCATGGGGGCGGAAACGGAATGGGGATGGTGCCAAGACATGGCACCGAGGCTGCTTGGAGCCCCTTGACGGACCTTCCTCAGGACTTGAGGAAAGGGAAGCATCTCGTGATCCCTGAGGTGGTACTGGCGACGGCAAAGTTATGTGTTGCTGCGGGGAAGGTTCTACTAGGCCCGGGCCCAAAGGAGGAATGGGTGATGGGGCTTAAGTGCCCAGGGTTGGAGGGGGGGATGGAGAGTGGTGCCGTTTGTGATGCACCCAGGCCTTTGATATGAAGGCCAACTTGCCCCTCCTAAGCAGTACTGGGGAGGGAGGCGTGGGCAACAAATGCAGTGCCTGTGCGGCCTTCACCGCCTCCGACATTGTTGGGATCGGGAGTGACCCTGAATGGACTCGTGGTCAGCCCCTACCAGGAGAAACAGGGCTGCCTTTTGAAGTAGCACCGGGGAAGAGGGTGAAAGTCAACCCTGCAGTGCTGAGGATGGCTGGTGCCAAGGCAAGCCCGGCACCGTTGGTATGGGGCTGAAGTGAGCCTGCAGTACTGGAGGCGACTCAGAGCAGCGCCTGGGCGGGCCTTATACCATTGATATAGGGCTGCAGCAAGCTTGAGGTGCTGGCAGTGACCTAGAGTGGTGGTGGGGCAAGCCCGGTGCCAGTGGACTGTGTCGGTGCAAGGTACCGAGGTCAGTACCAAGCGCGTCCTCCTGCGGCCTCTGTCGTCACGGTGCCAGGTAGGTCCCGGTGCCGAGCTGGCTTGCGGCGCTGGATGGGCTCCTGAAGCTTCGGGAGAGGAGTGCCAAGCCTGTTCAGAGCCTAGGGCATGGCACCTTTGCTCCCTTACCCTTGATTGTCCTAGGTTTAAAGGACAGGCATATGGAGCAGGCGGTGACCAGATGGTCTTCGCCTAGGCACCGGAGGCACTTCCCATGGGGGTCATCCCAGCGGAAGGCCTTGCTGCACTCAGTGCACGGTTTAAACCCTGGCATGGCAGGAGGTGGATTCTGATGTTCTGGCCCGATTGCTGGAGTCCTCTTTGGTGAAGCTATGTCCACAAAAAGGTGCTCCCAGTCGGGTGTGAAGCTCATACAAACATGGACAGGCTGCTTGCTTTTGCAAGGAGCAGACTTCCAGATCCGACGCGTAAGGCGGAAGAAATGAACTGGGGAGGGGTTGGGAGGTGGCCATATATATAATCACTGGGTGGTGTGGGGAGCGGTGGCTGCCTGCCCTCTCCTGACAGACTAGGGCAAAAGTTTTTCCGACCAATCTGGCGCTCTGGCACGGAGACACCTATTACTGAATGCATCTGTGCAGTGCTCGAAGAAGAACAGTCACTACCTTGGTATCTCAACTTCCTATGGTCTGACTACAGACCAGCAATTTTCTCACTGACTTCCACAGAACCAGGGCCATCCCACCGCTAAGAGGCTCACCTCGTTTTGAATTGCTTCACTGAAGTGGTTAAAATCAACCTGGTAGTGCTAACCTACTTTCCCAGAAAAGGAAGGGCCCTCATTTGTGCACAAGTTAAGGCTGCTTTTGGTCAACCAGAGGGAGGGCTACCAGATAGCAAAGCCTGGAAAGGAGGAGAGGGAAGTACGAAAAGAAGGACACTGAGGACCCAAGGAGAAAATGTAGCATTAACATAATAGTCTTCTGTTTTTAGGGGGCCCTGGAATGCTTTCCCCTAAAAATAAGGTATCCTGGGGCGTTCCAGCATACTTTAACCCCTATAAGTAAAAAGCCAGACAAAATCATTTATTTTAAAATGCCTGTCAGATGGAGGATGTTAAGATAAAAAGGAGGACGTGTCCTCCTTCTGCCTGACATCTGGTAACCCTAACAGAGGAGGCTCATGTGGAAGTCAAATCTTTCACAGGGCCTGTCTTTTACACCCCAACCCCCATCACAGCCTAAATCAGCAGGCAGAGCTGTAACTACAGCGGGGCCAAAGGGGCTTTGCCCTGGGGGCATCAGAGTGGCTCAATAAAGCTGCTTTATTAAAGGACAGGTTTCATGGCACTGGCTTCAAGCGCCACTAATGGCAAGGGGCACATTCCAATCGGAACGTGCCCCAGTTGGCAAAACACAGCATTACGGCTCTGCCAGCAGTTCCCAACCTGTTCAGCAACATGGCACGCTTCAGTGAGACAAACAATCCCATGGCATGCCCAGTTTTTTCAGCAGACTTGATCACTGGTGAATGTCACATTTACTTACCGGCAGGGGCGTCGCTGGCTGGGGGAGGGACCTGGGGCATGGGCCCAGGCCCCGCTCCCTTGCCAGGGCCAGGGCCAGGCTCCGCTGCGCCGCCGATTGGGCCGGAGATCCGGGGCATTGGCGCTGGGGTTCAGGGCACGTGCCCCGGCATGCCCAGCGCCAGCGACGCCCTTGCTTACAGGTACTATCTTGTCAATTTCCAAAGGGATAGCTGTGTTAGTCTTTAAGTGCCACACAACACCCTTTTTTTGCTGGAGTAGACTAACAGATTTATTTCTCACATGAGCTTTTGTGGGAGAAAATCCCACTTCATCAAATGCTTCAAAGAAGTGGGATTTTCTCTCACAAAAACTGATGTGAAAAATAAATGTTAGTCTTTAAGTGCCACCCGACTCCTTGGTTTTTTTTTACAGTCTTTCTTTAGAATGTTCAGGGCTTAGAATCAAAAAACTGATACTTTGTTTTTACCATGGTGATTAACTTTCAGGAATTTTAGGAGCTGTAATTTTGCTTGGATTGACTATTGGTTACGATGAAAGCACTTTTGTCTTCCCTTGATTTTCATGCCCTCTGCACACAATTTCCTGGGACACAGACAGCTCTCACCGCCCCCCACCCCCGGCCGGCAGGAAAAGCCCGGGAGCCTGCCCAAGCCGGGCCGGCATTGAGCGGGCGGCGCTAGGGCGGGCGACACCTCGCTGCAGGGCGGGCGTGGCTGGCGATTGATTGGCGGGTTCGCAGAACGCGCGGGCGGGGAGAAGTATCAAGGTCTCGAGCGAGGCGCGCGCGGCGACACACCTCACGGGCGCCGGAAAGGGCCGCGCAGGCGCAGGAGGAGGCGGGGCGGCGCCATGCTGTGGCTGGGCTGATGACGCACGAGGGGGCGTGGCCAGTGGCGCGCGCGCTCGCTCCAGAGGCCGCGCTCGGCTGGGCGCACGTGGGAGCCGCTCCGCCGGGCTCCGGGTAAGCGCCTCGGGCCGCCGCCCTGCTCGGCCTCGGGGCTGCGCGGCCCGCTGCCTGCCTGGGGCTCGGCCCGGCCGCGAGGGCGGGTAACGCTGTGCTCCAGCCCCGCGGGCCTGCGGTCCTGCGCCTCTGCCGGGCCTGCGGCCGCCTCGCCTCCCCCCGCCTCGGTAGGTGCCTCCGCCGCCAGCCCCGCTCCGGCGCCGCGCCTGCGTCACTGGGGGCGGGCACGTGGGTAGCTGAGACCCTCCCCCTCGCCTTGGCTCGCGCCTCTGACAGCTCAGCTGCCGTGGGTGCCTCGCAGGGGTTTCCCTGGCTCCCCCCACGCCCCTGCATTTCCCAGCACTCCCAGCTCTGCTAGTGACAGTGCTAGAGCAATGTAGTGAGCACCCCACGCCCCCTGCATTTCCCAGAACTCCCCCCTCTGCTAGTGACAGTGCTAGAGCAATGTAGTGAGCACCCTCACGCCCCCTGCATTTCCCAGCTCTGCGAGTGACAGTGCTAGAGCAATGTAGTGAGCACCCTCACGCACCCTGCATTTCCCAGCACTCCCGGCTCTGCGAGTGACAGTGCTAGAGCAATTTAGTGAGCATCCCCATGCCCCCTGCATTTCCCAGCACTCCCCAGTTAGCTAGTGACAGTGCTAGAGCAATGTAGTGAGCACCCCACGCCCCCTGCATTTCCCAGCACTCCCAGCTCTGCTAGTGACAGTGCTAGAGCAATGTAGTGAGCACCCCACGCCCCCTGCATTTCCCAGCACTCTCCACTCTGCGAGTGACAGTGCTAGAGCAATGTAGTGAGCACCCCACGCCCCCTGCATTTCCCAGCACTCCCAGCTCTGCTAGTGACAGTGCTAGAGCAATTTAGTGAGCACCCCACGCCCCCTGCATTTCCCAGCACTCTCCACTCTGCGAGTGACAGTGCTAGAGCAATGTAGTGAGCACCCTCACATCCCCTGCATTTCCCAGCTCTGCTAGTGATAGTGCTAGAGCAATTTAGTGAGCACCCTCATGCCCCCTGCATTTCCCAGCACTCCCTGCTCTGCGAGTGACAGTGCTAGAGCAATTTAGTGAGCACCCTCACGCCCCCTGCA
>ML682008.1:12291047-12301816 GCA_007922195.1 Podocnemis expansa
CAATTTAATGAGCACTCCAACACCCCCTGCATTTCCCAACACTCCCCAGTTAGTGACAGCTATAACAGTGTTATACCAATTTAGTGAGCACCTCAACACCCCTATGTTGTGGGGGAGTGGGTGCAGGGGACTTGATCCCCATACTGCAAGAAGGAGTCCCAATCGAGAGGCAGGAGACCAAACCACAATTTTTTGGGTTAACTACTTTCTATATGACTTTTATTGAGATAAATAAAAATTACAAAAAAGAGAATAAAAAGGTTAAATAAGAGGTTAATATGATTCAATTACTAATATTCCTATTACAAAAATTAAAAAACTTGCAATTCCTATTAAATTACACCTATTAAAACTCATACAAATGGCAGTTTTAGATCTCTATTTCTTTAAGGCATTTAAAGATCTTCTAAGTACAAATTAATTGCCCAATAAAAAGAAAATAGAACACAAATATCACTATAACATTTATCCCAATTGTTGTGCCTAAACCTGAATTAAAACCCCCAGTTCCAACCCTGGTTGGTATAATTTAACAGAGTGGGGTTTATAAGAGACAGAACACACAATCTGTAGGCAAAAAGAGCTTTGCTATTTACCACATACACACACTGAAACATCACACTAAAACATCATACACAGCCCAGGACAGCACAAACACCTTGCTTCTCCCCCTGGCTCTCCAGACACCATGGATCACTGCCCTGTGAGGCTAGCCATGGGCTGTTTGTGGCTAGGAGTTACAAGGGTGAGCTGGGGTACCTGGTGGGGAATACAAGTGGATTTATTCTTTCATTACACTCTTTCACACTGCTGTCTCCCAATTTGATTGTGGAACATTAGTTTGATTCTGATTTGTGAGGTTAATAGGTTGAGCGCAGTAATAATACACATACACATTCCCAAAAAGCATTTACCACTTTAAATCCCAAATTTGACGAGGTTATATTTACCACATCTGGATGTTATCTCCGGAGTGACAGACAGCAGACCTGTTTCTTTAAGAGAAAGATATCAAAATGTGATAGAACAGCCCAGTGCTAAGACGGCTCTGGCTGCAGACCAACAGGACAGCCTTTGGGCTCCTATCTGTTGCCTCCAACTCAGCAGCCCCCTGGTCTGGTGTCTACCGACTGCAAGCTCCATGCACTTGGCTGGACCGGCGTTAAAGTGGTGCGACCAAGGGCACACAGGACAGCCTTCGGGCTCCCATCTGTGGCCTTAGAAATCAGAGCCCACTGCGACTAGCTGCAGCGGTTGAACACCCCCTGCTACCCCCTTCGGATGTGCCAAGGGCTACAGCCCTCCACTCCAGGGTGAGCAGGTGAAAACTGAAAACTTGTAAAAGAATTCAAAAAGCAAAAGATCTGCCAAAATAAAAAAAACTGCAGGCTCCCTTGGTGATCAGTCAAGGGATTTAACACTCTTCCTTGTGAAGAGTGGGGGGATGCCTAGGGGGTGGCCAGATCCCCTGGCAACATGACAGGCTGCTGAGCTATCGCTTCGCCAACATGCCTAGACTAGAACCCTGGCTTTATGCCTTGGAGCCCCAAAAATTAGCATATCGCTTGTCGGCTTGGAAACTTACTGACCCTGGTCAGTAGAGGAACTCTCAAGTCTTTCAGCTGTAACCTATAGTTTATTTTATCACTTCTTTCAGGTCTGGTTTAACTCAGCTTGGATGCTGACAATAACTCTTCTTGGAAAGTCGTTACTCTCCGCTGTCAGGAGATAACACTACCTAATTGTTTTCTTCCCCAATTAGAGGCCTAACAGGCTACATTCCATAAGACAAGCTGAGGTTTGGCCACAGCAAAAGAAAACACAAAGAGGGGTGGAAAAATGCACCTTTCACACCCCCAAATTTCACAACACTCCCGTCAGCTAGTAACTGTTACAGCAATCTAGTGAGCACAACACACCCCACCACTCCTGAATTTCCCGTCAGCTAGTAACAGTGTTATACCAATTTAGTGAGCACCTCAACCCCTACCCCCTGAATTTCCCAGCACTCCCCAGTCACCTAATGGCAGAATTATACCAATTTAGTGAGCATCTCAACATCCCCCTCATTTCAAGTCCTGGGGAAGCTGAATGCAGGGACAGGTGGAGAAAATGTGAGTGACTGTGGCTGCCAACCTGTGCCCTTGGCCATGTCGCCACACTGGAGCTCAGAGCACAGATCCTGCCTTTTGGACTTCTGTGACCAGGGTAGATTAAAACAGCTCTGGTTCCCATCATCCCCCCGCTCCAAAATCTAACTTCCTCTCTGAAAGAAAAAAAGGGGAGGAGGGGAGAAAACCTACTCCCAACACTGAGGTCTTACCTGTAACTGCCTGTCTCTAGTGTAATTGCCTATATATTACTAAGCAGTATTCTTCCCAGGATTTGAAATTGGGGGGGGGTGTAGGGGGTGGTCACTAATTTGGTATAACACTGTTACTAGCTGACAACTGAGGGGGTGTTGGGAAATTCAGAGGGAGTGTGGCAGGGGTGTTCGGGAAATCCCTGGTACTAGGGCCTAGAGGCCTTAATTTGAATCTCATCACTTCTGGGTAATCCCTTCCTACCTTGTTTTTCTCCTTCCCATCCTTCCTGGAATTTCCCCCTTGCTTTGCCCCATGAGGAAATCTGTTTTTCAATAATCAGCTGCTTGCTGCCCTTTCTTCCTGAATGAGGGGCCCAGATCCCAGTGACCTTGGCAGCAAGCTTTATTTTTGTTTCCAGGGGTGTGGAGTATTGCATGCTGGGATTTGTAGCCACTTGCATCTCTGTGGAAAAGATTAAAGCAACTGAGCTCACTTCTGTTTCATAAAATAAAGGTGCCAAGTTCCAAAGGGATAGCTGTGTAAGTCTAAAATACAGGTGTAGACCAGGGGTCTCAAACACACCAGCCACATGTGGCCCCTCAAGCTTTTCCCTGCGGCCTGTAATGACACGATCATTACTGATATATACAATATCATTGTATGGAAAGGTTTCAGTGGTGCGGCTCTCTGGCTACTGTACTAATCCTAATGCGGCCCTCTGCTAGTCCTCGTGGGGCCCTCTTGGTGATCTGAGTTTGAGACCCCTGGTGTAGACCTTATGTGCTTGGCAGCTTGCAGTGTCTCCCTTAGCTGCACCATATTTGGGCTGTCCCTGCCAAGTATAATGTTTTAAATGATATGGATCCCACACTGTTTTGTATAGTTGACTAAAGCATATGCTTCCCGGGCTGTCCTGCATCGTCATACTATGATGTCATTTATTGTTTAATCTAACTTTGTGCTCCATTTGATGGACAGCCTGCTCTCTGCTCTTCATGTGAACTCTAATACCCTTCATTTTGCCTCTTTAAAGTGAAAAGTGCCTGATTGACATTCTGTGTGTCTACTGAACAGATACAGGGCAAGCACAGCAATGTAACTGTACTCACTGGCAAGGAATAAAGGAGCCCCTTACTTTTAGTGGTGAAAGGGTAGTTCAGTTTCCATAAAACCTTGGCCCCTCTTGGAACTGCCAGCAAGGGTGCAGGCTCTGTAATATGGACACCACTCTACCAGGAACTGGACTAAGACAGTCAAACAGTTGTCAAATAGTAAAAGCTTTTTCTCGCTAGTGACCTGTAAAGTGAAAGATTCTTATTCTCTTTCTCTCTCACTGTTGAGCCATCTAAGCCCTGAAGTATTAATTCTGCAAGTATTTTCTTGTGTGGTGGACAGCATTTTCTAATAGGTATTTGTTTGTTTGTACCCTGTTGTTAGACTAGGTAATCTTCGATAACTCTTGTTTAAGTCTAGTTACTGCAGTGGTGGGGATCTTTTGGAAACATTGAGGAGACTAATAGCTTCACTTCTTCTGGCAAGCTTTGCAGTTGATTGTAGCCCTGTAAGATTTCAGTATGCTGTAAAAGTGATGAATACTGCTGACCTGGCCCCTCCTCTTTCCCACAGACACCTGCAAAGCTCTACCTTGTGAATATTTAGTAACTGGTGACTTTGGGATGAGTAGGGGGAAAGGGAGAAACTTGTGTGGTAGTCAATTGAAGCTAAATCAATATAAGTAAATTGATTTACAGGTCTAAGCGTTACAATGTTACAAAAATTATATTTAAAAATAGTTTTAATGAGAATTTTTTATAAGTAGAATTCTATTGATTGATTTTTTTAAAAACTACATAAAATTTCAATACTGGGCTAAATTGAAATAGACATTATCTATTGAAAGGTATGAAGAAGTACAAAGTTTGGTAACTTGAATTTGCTTTCTTTCTTTCACCCTTTCCTTTTGTTTTATTATTATTTCTTTGGCATTATTATTATTTATAGTTTTGTAATAATAAACAATCCCTTTTGTTGTTTCCTTTTTGTTGTTTGTTCATTCTTTGTTTTATTTTTTAGGTCTTCATTTGAGTTGATTATTTAAATATTTGTGAAGAAACTTTCTGCTTAACTGGAACTTAGTATCTATTTTGGTTGTTTGTTTCTACAACTATGTTTACATTTGGAGCTAAACAAATTTTAAAATCTGATTAGTGAAAAACAAATAGTGGTCAGAAAAGTGATTGTCTTCATAATAATTGCAGGTCTAAAATCCTTGGTGTACTTATGACTGATTAGTTCTGGTCAGTTTCAGGACAACTGACAGCTCAGCAGGTGACAAGATGTGTCTAACCTGTAATGAGTCTTTCTGAAATTATATGTCTTAAAATTTTGAGGTGGGAGATCTTGTATAATGATCTGGGAATGAACTGAACTACTTGCTGACTGAATTATTTGCTGGCAACAGATGACTTGTGTTCTCTCTTCAAAAAAAAAAAGTCTGTCTATATATTGGTGGGGTGATGTAGGGAAGCAGGTATTATATCTGTTTTGTGTATGGCTATGGGAGTTTTGATCTCCAGGGTTATTAATCTGGCACCTTGCCTAAGCACTAAATTTGCACAAAAATCCCGTAAGAGATTATAACTGCAAATAAGCAATCAAAACCCTGAGCTAGCCTTGCATTTAGTTACCTGCTATAGAGTCTGCTCTGCTTGAGCAGGCTAATTTATTATAGGCTAGCACGCAGGTTAAGAAAGGTCCACATTGGTGTGTCCTCCTAAGGCTTTATCTGTACTAGCACCTATGCTGGCAAACCTCTTGTTGTGCAGGGAGTGTGAAAAAATACTCCTTTGAGCGACTTAAGTTTTGCTGGCATAAGCACTTGTGTAGACAGACCTGTGTTGATGGGAGATGCTCTCCCACTGACATAGCTCCCATTGCCTGGTTAGATGATTTTATTATGACCGCAGGAGAGCTCTTTCCTGTCAACTTAACATGGCTGAACAAGCGCTCTTAAAATAGCCCAGCTGAACCGATACAGCTGTGCTGCTGTAAGTTAAGTGTAGATAGCATTAACTAGCTATTATTTATTCTGCATAGTATCTTTGCTGTTTTCTGTGCCTTTCTTAATTTTTTCTGTCAGTTCCTAGTTTCTGTGGGTGTTCTCTTATAGTTTCTTGGTATCCAGCTTCTATAAGTATCCCAGTTACGAGTGTGGTTTTGTTTTTTATCTTATTGGTAATACAAAACTATTTTTTCAGCTTCTTTGTATAACTACCCTCAATGCTCTTTTTAATTCTTAACTGTTACTTGGTTCCACAATATCCTTTCAATAATATGATGCACAGAATTAGGAAGCTCTTTGTATAGTGCCTTATTTACCTCTGATTTGTGTTTTATTTATAGAGATAATCTACATTCAGGAGTGTGGAGAGTTGTTATAGACATTGTGAATACTGAATCGCAAGCTCAGGGTCAGCTTACTGCTTTCATGGAGAAAACTGCACAGAAGGGCTAGGAATAGTTGTGTATTTTAGCTCATGGAGTTTTTAGAATCAATGGGGATATATGATTTCTCCCCATTCTTCTGGAGTGAGACAGATCTTCTAGATCTGTCCGCATATCCTAAGTACTGTGGGGAAATCTCATAGATCTTGGGATCTCTGGAGCATTTTTAACCCATTTATCATCTTAGGTTTTTTAATAATTTTTAATTTTCCCTTTCTTCTTCAGCTCTTGAAAGTCTGTTCCTGCCAGCCCACAACTGGACACTCAAACAGTCAGTGAAGAGAATTAAGCACTCAATTCCACAAAAGTAAGTAGTTACATCCCTCCTTCCAGGGTTTATTTCATTCACTCAATGCTTGACCCTCCCCACTCTGGGTTTCCTTCACCTCTCCCCAGTAACTGGTCAGAATTGTGCGTGTCAGGGAAGAAGAGTAGGAGCTGTTCCTGGGAAGACAAGAAATGAGGTAATATACAGGCTGGGGGAAGACAAGAAATGAGGTAATATATAGGCTGGGGTAGGAGGCAGCAGACTGAACCATTGTGTCTGAATTATTGGTGCACAGAGGATGAAATCTTTTTGGAAGGGGGAATTATACAAAGTAGTCAGATGTAATTGTAGTGAGGTGTAGATTAGAAGTTCCTTAGGCTTCACAGTGACATCGGCAGTGAAGCTCTTGTGGACAGTTTATGACAGGAATTGACAGTAATGTGGAAATGAGAGGTGAGAAGGGAAGAGACCAGGTGTGCTAGAGTTGCTGCATTGCTCTTCTCCAGTGCTAGTTGGGAGAGATTCCAGGAGTACCCACTCTGGAAAACTTTCAAAAATAGATGTTACCTAAAAATGTGACCTTCCCTCCTCTATCTTTCATAAAGACAAGCATAAAGCATTTTTGTCTCTTTCTGGTGCAGTAAGGTGTGTCTTTCTAGAACCTTTCTCTGTTGTTTTCTTATGTAACCCCAAAGTCTTTTCAGGAAGTAGAACTTTTCTGTTTGAGGCCTTGTCAACACTAGAAAATGTTTGCCAGTAGAAATACACCAAAGCAAGCTCCTCTACTGGTGATGCATTTTATATCAGCAAAATAATTCTTTTTCTGGTATGCCATATGGTATCAGTTCTGTAAATGAAATAATCTATACTGGAAGAAGGACTTTTTTGCCAGTGTAGTTGCATCCACGTTAGGGCTTTTGTCAGTACAGCTATATTGGTTAGAAGTGTGGTGTGTCCCCCCCCACCTTTCCCCACCATCTCCAGGCCTTTCTATAGTAACTTTGCTATGTAACAACACTTAAGTGTAGATCAGGCTTGAGCCTGACGTAACATATTGTTTGTTAGTAGCGCTTTTTCTGACTTCCCTCAGCTGGGATTTCTAATCCTTTACTCCCCCTTCCCTGTATGGTTCCTCTACTGAGACTACTGAGTTTGCCAAGTGTATCTTGGGGACTATATCTTTGCATGTAGTTTAATTTACACCTATGCAAATCCATTGTCAAGGTGTAACTTAATACAGAATTTGCTGCTTTGTATTTGTTGCATGTTTAAAAATATATTTAAAAACAAACAAACAAACGATTAGGAAATAAACCATGGTAAGTGGCCCTTCTTTCTCCCCAGGACTTTTTACCAGTTTGTGCCTTTCAGTATGGAATCTGTAGAAATGACTAGTGTATCCTTGAAACGTCCTCATTCTGAGGATGATGTGGCTACAAATGTGGATGAAATTAAAAGGCAAAAGATCTCAGAAGAGTCTTCTAAGATAGGAAACAATTCTGAGCAAAGCATTGACACTGTGACTGAAGAACCTGGGAAACCTTTGGTTGAGGATAAGAAAGGTGACCTGATCCTGAATGAGGAAGGTGAGGAAGAAGATGATGGATTGGCGGAAAGTGATGAAGATGGGGACCCAGAAAGCTTTGCAGACATGATGAAGCATGGGCTAACAGAACTTGATGTTGGCATTACAAAATTTGTTAGTGCTCACAAAGGGTTTTCTGGAATCCTAAAAGAGAGGTAACTTTTCATCATGTAATCATATATATTTTAATTTTTTACGTTAACTGTTCCCCATTTTCCTTCTCTGTTTAGCTCAGGAGTCAGACACCATCATCTCTGGTTTAACACCAACACATATCAAGATACAATCGGATTATCTGCAAGTGTGCCTCACTGCTTTCTTTCCTTAAAATTAGGGTTCTGAGAATGCTTCAGTTCGTGCATGGTTGGTGCCTTTCTGAAGGGTTTGTGTTCTGCTGAATAATGCTGAGAAAGGGAACTCTAAATTATAGGAAAATAATCTTGTATTTATTTACAGTTTGACTTTCTGCCAGTTAGGTACAAAATATACAACATAGTTAATGCACACTATACACATTAGAAATACAACTAAACTATGTAAAAGATGTGACAGAGTATTTATGATGCCAAAGTCAGAAACATCTGAAAAAACAAGTTGCTATGTGATGATAGTCTAGTGGTCCCTTCTGTCATTAAAATGTATAAATCTAGTTAGTTTATAAGTTTACGTACAAAACTAAAGCCCCTGAAAATGATTGAGGATATCACAAATCTCTTGCTGCCTACACAATAAACTCCTTAGTCTCATTTGATTACAATGCCACATTTTTAACTCTTACTGAACATAAATGCGGTCTTTCATCAGAAATCTCAAAATATAAATTCAAAAAACTATCTGGAAAAAACAATGCATAGATTATTGTCCCAATCTAGCAAAGCACTAATTGAGATACATATGTATACACTCCCACATATCTATCAGTTTCAAGTTAAAGTCTTATTCTATAAACATAATTTACCATAAGACAGCAGTGTTAAGCACTTTTTCTCTGGAATTCCAGGTACGATGTAATCCTTAATAAAGACTCTAGTATCCATGTTTTTTGGCAGATATTTATCCTTATGAAAGATTTTTTTTTCAGAGGTCTGTCAAGACAATGACAATATTACTTACTCGCATTTTGTTCTTGGTGAATAACACTGAGGAGTGTTTGGTTATTTGTTCAAACTAAAAAAAATATGGATTCATCGATTTAAAGTAGAAATGTGAGTTGGCCGAATGTAACTTTGATATTGTCTTGACAGAGATGTTTGCTGTCTCATTATTCTCTCTCTTCCCCTTCCCCCGTTTTAATTCTTATGACTTTTCGAAGCATATGTTAATTTAGGTATTTATAACGTGTTCTTCTGAAGAAATCTTGTCAAGATGACCTGTGATAATATAAAGGTGTGAGATGTGCACGTGTAGATTTGGATGTAGTACAACAGAAACATCTCATTATGATGTCTCATTTCCTCTCTTACTTTTAACACTTCATAATCGGTTTATGTTTTTTCTCTCAGCTGCTTGTAAAAATTCTTATTTGAGAAAATATAACTTATGCTAGCTTTACTAATATAGAAAGAGATTTTTTTTATGGTTCTCGTGTTGGGACCTATTTACTGTATCCTAAAAAAAAAAAAAGTTAGGATCAGAATCTGCTTTGGTATTGCAATGTATATCCAGAGGAGCTCTTACTTCAGTAGAGTTCTCTGTATTTCCACCCACACAAATGTGAATAGAAATCTGACTCATTCTCCCTGGGAAAAGGATGGGTTGAGCTCTAACATACAGCTAGCATTGAAGAATGTTGGTCAAAGTGGCAGAGTTAATGTATTAATTCATGCAATAACTATAATAGAAAGACAAAAAGTAACGGTCTGAAGTTATAGCAAGGAAAAGTTACGTTAGACATTAGGAAAAGCTTCTTAACCATAAGGATTTTTAGTCACTGGAACAAATTACCTAGAGAGTTTTTAGAATCTTGATCACTGGAGGTTTATAAGAAAAAATATGACAAAACACCTGTCAGGAATGGTTTCTTGATAATACTTAATCCTGCCTCACTGGAGGGGTCTGGACTAGATGACTGTCAAGGTCTCTTCCAGCCCTGCATTTTTGTGATTCTTTTTACCACTCATGAATAACCTGCAGCAGTGGTTCCCAACCTTTTCTCTGCCGTGGCACACCTTGATACCTTCAAATTTTTCGAGGTACACCACTCATGAATATTCAAATTAAATTACTTATGAATATTCATGAACCATGGCACAGTGTTTCGGAAATGCTCCTGTGTGGTGTAGTAGGGGTAGCAGAGCAGGGGTGGCTAAACACTGGAGGTCGGGAGTCGTGTGCAGTGGCAGGAGTGAGCATGGGGTGCAGAGCAGGGCAGGGGTGGCAAAAGAGGACAAGGGCAGCCATGTAGGGAACAGCACAAGGGTGGCAAGAGAGGAGAGAGGAAGGGAGAGCAAGAGTGGCTTTGTGGGGGGGCAGGGGAGCATGGCGCAGTACCCACTTCCCCCTGCTCCACAGTTGCTCCCAAATCCTCACCCCACTGCTGTTCCCTCACACCCCAGTGGGTCCCATCCTCCCCTCCCCCAGCTCCCTGCTGCCTGTGATGGACCCTCCCATCACTGCAGGGGCAGACCTAGGCCTCCAGCCCCCAGCTACCCCCCAACACACAGCTACCCCTCCCCCCAGCTATACACCCCCCCCAACCAAACAGCCACCCCACAACCCCAGCTACACATCCTCTGCTACACATCCACTCCCACCCACTTCTGCTACACACACCTGCCCCACACAACCCCCAGCAGCCTCTCCCCAACCTCTTACCTGGGGTATTTGCAGGCTGCCTGACACAAGCTGTACTGCCCTGTGGGGGAGATTCACACACTCCCAGCCTCTTGCCCCTCTCTGCTGGGTGGGCCTAAGGTGGAGCCACCTGAACATTGCATTTGGGCTGCTCATGCTATTTTTAGGGGAACCCCTGGTACTCTGTGTTTGGGTGCCTATTTTTAGGGGGGCCTGAATGCTGCCTGCCTAAAAATAGGGTGCCCTGGAACAATGTTCCCTCTAAGGGGAGAGGGCAGCTGAGCAACTCTGGTTGCTCACTGCTCTCCCCCCC